>JBCFYV010011164.1:51037581-51340081 GCA_039000515.1 Timema cristinae
CTTCACACCTTGGGAATTCAGACATTTAGTCTTCACACAGGGAAATCAGACATTTAGTCTTCACACAAGGAAATCAGACATTTAGTCTTCATACAGGGAAATCAGACATTTAGTCTTCATACAGGGAAATCAGACATTTAGTCTTCATACAGGGAAATCAGACATTTAGTCTTCACACCTTGGGAAAACAGACATTTAGTCTTCACACAGGGAAATTAGACATTTAATCTTCACACCTTGGGAAAACAGATGGAAGAATTGTTGACACAGTCTGAAGGCTAATAACTACCACTTATGTAATAATAAACAATAATAACATTGTCAGAGGGAGGTTGAAATATATTCATGTTCTCTTGTATCTGACATTTTCTCCTCTGATTGAATCTCTTGCGAGGAACATCATTATGTATTCTTTGTCCAACTCTCGATGATGTTTAAACATTACTTTATACATTCAAATGCAGATAATATAGATACAAGCCACTGTAAATATTCCTTTATAAATTCAATATTTATTAAGTTCCATTAAATGTTAGGGTAGTTTTTTATTTGAGGTACGGAAATTTCTCGTCATTTGTAGAGCAAGACTGAATCAGGCCGGCTATGAATTGTAAATAGTAATTGTATTAAATATGATTGGCTGTTCACTGCTGTCTTGTAGTATTATGTTTGCTTGTGTCGCATTTATCAGTAGAATGGAACTCAAACTGTAAATGGAAATATTATGTGTGTTTGTGGAGGTAATGAAGTTCTTCAGCGCGCACTCTTATTGGCACTCGGTGCGGCCGTGAGTGAATGTGGCGTTTCTTTAAAAGTTTTAACAGAAAACCAAATGAGAAGCTAAGCATTATCGATGAGTAGAATAGCAGATCTATGTTGAAACATGGTTTTGTTGGTGTAAAAAATAAAAACAGTGCAGGTTTTTTTTAAATGCACATTCATGAAATATATATTATCTAATAAAAATATTAAATTGCCCTAAATAAAAAATAATTATTTGATACAGTTTATATTAGGGGTCTGCAAGATTATACAAGTCTTATCTCGAGCAAGCTTTTCAGAAAACTTTGAATTTAGTTGAGATGAGCTCAATAAAATTATATACGAGGGTCATCCAGAAAGTAATGTTACAACATTTTTGTAGGATCGAAAAATGCTTGTATTTAATTGAAATTCACGGGATACTTCACAAATATATTAAACTATTTTTCAACGTAATCGCCGTCGAGATCGAGCCATTTCTGTAGTCGGGGCACCAGCTTTTGTATGCCAGTGTCATAGACCTCTGCCGCCAACTCTTTCAGCCACTTCTTCACAGCTTCCTCGACCTCCTGATTGTTGGAAAAACGTTTCCCACCCAAAAACTCCTTTAGTTTAGTGAAAAGGTGATAGTCCGAAGGCGCCAAGTCGGGTGAATAGGGGGTGGTGTGGGTGACAATATCCCATCCAAACAATGTCATCAGTTCCTGTGAAACTCAACGCGGTGTGGGGCCTGGCGTTGTCATACATGAGGCTGACTCCCCGGCTCAACATTCCCCTTCTGCGGTTCTGAATGGCTTTTCTGAGTTTTTTTAGGGTATTGCAGTAAGCCTCTGAATTAATACTAGTCCCTTTAGGCATAAAATCCACCAAAAGGACCCCCTTAAGGTCCCAAAAAACAGATGCCATGACTTTTCCAACTGAATGGGTCGTTTTGAACTTTTTGATGGCTGAGGAAGATGAATGACACCACTGAAGTGATTGTCTTTTGGATTCTGGGGTGTAGTGACACACCCACGTCTCATATTGTGTCACGATAGAGTCCAGAAAAGCTTCTCCCTCCTGTGCAAAACAATCCAATAATTCATGCGATTTTGACGGTGCTCCAGTGTGAGCATTCTGGGCACCTATCTCGCACACAACTTCTTGTAACCAAGTTTTTCCGACACAATATCACCAAGGAGACTTCGAGAAATGTCAGGAAATTTTTTGTGAAAGTCATCAAGCGCCACACGGCGGTCATTTCGCACTTGTTCTTCAATTTTTTGCACAAGTTTGTCAGAAATCACTGATGGTCTCCCACTCCTTGCCTCGTCGTGAGTATCAGTACGGCCTTCTCTGAACAACCTAACCCACTTTGTGTCATGTTGTCGTCTCATCACATCACTACCATAAACTTCCACGAGCTTCTGATGGATATTCACTGATGGATATTCACGGTGGTATTATTCTGCAAAGTCAAAAAACTGACAACCGCGGCGCGGATCTCGCATGGACGGGAGGTGGCAGGAGCGCGCGACGACCTCTCCATCGGAAGAATTTACTGTGACTGAAAAAAATGGTCGACAAACACTTGAGACCAAACAAACTGGCCGGTAGGATCCCCCCCCCCCTATACTCCAACTTCGAAACAAAAAATTTCCCCCGGCCTCAGGAGCCCTTGTAACCTTACTTTCTGGATGACCCTCGTAGTTATAAACCTAATATGTAATAAATATAAAATTTAAATGTATTAGAAAATAAAATTTGTATATTTAAAATAAAATACCTTTGAAATGACAATATCATTATGTTTTATGATGCAATAACATAAGTTTTGAAAATTTAAAACAAATGATAACATTAGTTACCTGCTTCGATGGCTTAGTTAGCTAATGCGCTAATCATGTTGAGCCAGACTGCCGAGGGCGGGGATATTGGGGTTTGAATCTTCAGTCGGGTGAAATGGTCTTCCACTCTCCGTCCACGCAAATACGGGTTCACTTCCTCTAAGACACCCAGTCCCTCATCTGTCAGTTAATCACTGTGATTGGAGAAACTCCAATTGAATTAATGATAACTTGTCGCTTCATAAGCCAACTGCCAGTAACGGCAAATAAAAATACAGGAGAAAAAACTTGCCTGTCCAATCAGGAGAAGTTGTAAAAAAAGAATGACAGTTTTTTTTAGACAGTAAACAACAAAGAACCTTTGGACTCAAATAAAACAAAAACTAAAAAAAATAATAAATTTACAACTAAGAATGAACACATCTTATGCAGGAATCTATTATTATTATTAGCACCGCATCTTACTACCCATTCGGGCTGTACGCACCTACGCTCATGTATAATGGTGGGGTGATTGTTAGATGAAATGGAGGATCTACAGTTTAACGTGGAATCCGAACCACAGTGGAGGCCTGGCATTCCACACATTCATAAGTTGTGATTAATACACGTCTTGTCAGAGGTGAAGGAAGGGTTTGGTAATCAGATAAATCTGTGCCGGGACCGAGGATTGAAACCCGGCCTCCAGCACAGAAGTCCGACACCTTACCCCTAGACCGCCAGGTCGCCTTTCAGGAATATAATTCTAACTAATAAAAATATATATATTCAGATTCTTAGTATTTTTTAGCACCACGTGTTACTACTTGTTCAGGTTGTACACATATGCATTAATTATGCTATTAAGAGTTTAATTTAGAGGAAGTGTATCCACATTTGCATGGAGGGGAGCGGAAAACCACACTCAGTACATCTGGTCAGATGTAGACAAGAGACAGGACGGGTTTGAAGAAGTGGTAGAGAGAGTGGTTAGAAAGAAAGAAATGAAAAAGGCAAAAGACAGCTAGAAATAGATCAAAGGTTGGAAACAGCTGAGATAGGCAAAGTGCAGACGATATTTGAATTCACGATAACAGCGCGCAAGACAGCCACATTTTTAAGTTGTTGCAGGGTAAGTCCAAGCGGCATCATGTTTACCGTGATCTAATACTCGAAAATCCTAAAACATAATAACTTTTTAAGGTTTATCTATTCACTAATTTACAAGAAAGGTAGAATATATTATAAACAGAGTGCACAACCAAAAGTTATTTAAGTATTTATCATAATAATGATTGTTGTAAAGCTAGTAATAATGAAATATGTAGGAACAGAATCCCAGACCGGTCTTTCTGCCATCTTCAGTTTATCAAAAACCTGTCGCCATGAAGAGCTTGTAACTAAACACATCAAAATGTGAAAAGTATTGGTGTTACAGGAATGAGTCTTATATCAAAATAAAATTCAGTTCATGATGATAATTTCGTATATTTATACTACCAATTTATCTCAATTAGGAAAAAACTTGTACACAGAGTGAAAATATGTCTACAGTAAACACCTCATCATTATTTTTTCAAAGCAAACCAATTTTAATATAAATATCCTCCTGTCTTTTTAAGGTTTTATAACGAATTCTGAAGATAAAAACTACAGTTATTGTCCAAGTAGTTTACAAGAAACGGTGAGCTATGTTTTAGGATTTTCGAGTATTTGATTGTGGTAAACATGATGCCGCTTGGACTTACCCTGCAAGAACTTACAAAGTCATCACGAGTCGCGCCACCAGTACTGGTGCACAAGCCTATAAAAACAGTGATATAAACAAGATAACACAATAAAGTTGAACATGGTGTATACTTAACTTGACCAATGAAATTCGTGACCTTTTCCTTCATTTCCCCTGATCATTTCCTAAAATTCCCGACTCATAGTATGTCACACCCTTCTTCTGCCCCCCTCCCCTTTTTATGAATAGTAATAAGTTTTAAATTTTAAACATGTTTTTATTTACAATAACATAGTCTACTAGGAATTAGAAAACATATTATGCAGCTAAAAAAAAATAATTGGAATCCCATTGTAATTTACTGATTTAATGATTATTATATTTCATATTTGGAGTAAAACAACATTTTCCCAGCTTTTTTTTTTTTTTTTTTTTGTAATTTACCAAATTCCCGATTTTTCCCAACCACTTCAAATTTCCGGCTAAATAGCAGTTTTTCGGATGGTAGAAACCGTGTTGGAATATTAACATTGATCAAATATTTCCTCTTAGAAAGGAAAGCAAAGACGTGTACGTCATAACAGTCTTACCCAAGAAACAAGAATAAGAGTGTGAAAGTTGAGAAAGGTCTTTAAAACAAAGGGCCGTATGCAAGGAGTCTGAATAGATACTAAGTGACTGTTCAGTGGTAGCAGGGTCGACTTTCCTGTTAAAACAAAGGGCTGAATGCAACAACAAGTTTGGATAAATACAGTGGAATTATGACTTCTTTGGTTTTACATGACAGCAGATGCTATCAGTAATGCCAACATTGTCTGAAAGTAACTTTTCTTAACATATTTGGAAATAATTATTATCTGCTAAGTATTACTATTATAATTAAAAATATTATCAATAACTTTTAACAATACTTCCCTGAGGATTACAGCGGAATTGTATTTTCCATAATCAAATTTAAGAAGAAAAAAAAAAAGTCTAGTAAATTCATGCTAGTTTTTCTTTTAACTATTATGGCAGTTACAGGTTAAATAGAGTGTAAAATTTTACATTCAATGGTATTATATTAAGTTATTTATATTTTTGTAACTGGCCTCGCATATCTTTAACATAAATAAATGGTTTGTGATAATAAAGAAAGAAAGACATACAAAATGTTTGTGAAATAATATAAAGTTTAAACTTTGTAAACAAGAGTATTACTACCATTCGCTGTCCAGCCGGCAACAAGTTTGCCTACATCACCAACAGGGAGCAAAGTTTATATTCAGTGGCCATATTTGTTTTTTTACATCTAAGGCCAATTTTAACGAGCTTTGCTTTTAATAAAACTATACAAACAACCAAACAATTAACCAAAATCCAACCATTTTAAATATAGATTATAACAGTGAAATATCGTAAAACATATTTTATAGTTGAGTATTTAGGTGTGTGTATGCTACTGTTAATAATGTTATTACATATTTTAATAATACAGTGTCTTTTTTGAATATTAATTCGGCTACTTAGTAATCCGTGTGTTCTTGTGATATTAGTACAGTGTGTGAGCGTGTTATTATTAGAAAATAAACGTTTTTTTAGTGATATTTAAATAATTATTTTTCCAATATAATATTGAAGCGTGTGATAAAAAAATAGCAAGTGTTTTTCAGTGATCAATACACATTATTAAAAATTCAAGTCTTTGTTTCAAGACTATAAAATAAATCTTTTAACCCCAAGATTGTGTTGTGTGCCCTCTAGGCTAACCTCAAGTTTTAGGATTTTTATAGTATTCCAAAAAAATCTGTGTAGTGTAATAAAAAAATACTTGCGAGTCTTTCTCCAGTGTTGATTAAATAAATACCAGACTAAGACTTCAAGTTTATAAGTTATTGTAGTTTTATTAGATACTTAGTAATAACTTTTTAGGAGTATTGAATTTAAAAAAGATTTTTTTAAACTAGGATAGCTTTTGATTTGTCACTAGGCCCTACAGTGTATTTTTTATTTTCAAGGTTATTTTTGATTTTTGTTTGTTAAATTATTTAAAGTCATCATAAATAAGCCTACGAATATGATGTAGTAGTTCTTGCGACCCCGTTGGAAAACACTTAAAGTACAAGGTCATAACAATATGACTATGTTTATAGTGTTAAAAGTTTATGACGTGGGTATTTTTCTGTTACTACATGTTAAAATTTCACATTAATGTTGTTATAATACTACTAACAAATAATTACTTATAAATTTAAAAAAAAAATATATTGGTATAAATTATTTAATAATAGTAAAACTAATATGGGATTAAATGCTAAAATTTTTAAAATATTTAATATTTTATAATAAATTCTTTATGTTTAACATAAACATATTATCAAGGTCAACAATAAATAAATAAATGTAGTCATATATGTTTCTGTATATACCTACATTTGACCGTCAAAAGTGACCGCTGCTAAACACATGTTTTTGCAGATCATATGGATATATAACTTGGTCTGGTAACTTCTCATAGCTGTCAGTCAGCAACGAAGAAGTCATCGGGCTACTGTACTAAGTGACTGTTCAGTGGTAATGAGGTCGACTTTCTCGTTAAAACCAGTTGCACAGATGTTTTTTACAAGAAACATCAAAACATGAGTAACTTAGCGCTTTATTCTAGTCTTTAGTGAGTCTAAATGTTTACGGATACTTACTTCAGTGGCCCAATTATCTTTGTTTGTGTTTAAATGTGTACAACTACTTCTACTATAGAAAACAGAAGAAAGGAAGAAATAAGATGGCAAATTGTGTGTTGGATTCTTCCCACATTATTTCTTCTCTCTTTAGGTGGGCTTTTCACTCAGTAGTTTATATTTCTTTATTTTTTATCAATTTTCATTTTTTTTATGATCATAAACTCTTATAAAAGAAATCCAGCTCAATTTAAAAGTAAAACTTTCTCTCTTATTGTAATAATACAAATAAAATATGTACAACACTAAAATGCGCCTATCACAAACCAACCATATTCAGTATTCATATATTACACAAAATACTCTAGTAATAAAAAATACTTGGTTAGGATTTATGTTTGCAGGGAGGACATGCTTTAGTTTGCATCTGAGTTCACACAAATATCGACATAGTTTATTTATTTTGGCACAAGAGGAAATAAAAAATAGTTTATTAATGGAAAGTTTACTAAAAATTTGTTAGTCCTATTTTTTTTAAACTGTATAATATATATAAAAGGGACAGAGTTTGCCTAAAACGCAATAGGCATAATGTTCACCTTAATTCCCGACAAGGACAGCAGACGAACACCATTGATGAGTGGAGAGTTCGAAAGGCAATTTTCGTAGAAATCGTGTATTTTCATTTTATTACACAGTATCGAGAATCTTAGATAAAACATTTACAAAAATAATGTTATGGCATGGGGCAAAATCCCCAAATAATCCTGTTAATCTCCACTCTTTTAGAGATAAAAATAAGTTACAAAAAAATTGGACGATTGTTGAATCCAGATCCCTGCGATGGTTTGTCAGCATGTTCCTGATTTAGAAGGCAGTTGCGAGTCTAGTTTCGGTCGTCGGCGGAGGGTGGGTTCGTCACTAGCCGCAGCCTCCAAGTTGGACCGAGTTGTCTTAAGAATGTGATTGGTCTTGTGGATCTGTCTGCAGATGGCTCTCTCCATCTGTTTCTTTCTTTGATTGGCAACAGTTAGTTGCACGAGTGTTTCCTCGAGTGTGCGACGTGTGCGCAACAAACGACGCTTTAGCTCCATGTTCTCCTGCTCCAGGCGAGACTGGTCCTTGGCTTCCCCTGGAATAGACGCAAACCTCTTCAATAATAAAAGGACAGGTTTGATCTTGTTGTGATAGTGACCAGTTGTTTACCCTACTGACAGTTACCAGTGTTGTTACCCGTAGTGACAGTGACCAGTGTTGTTACCCGTAGTGACAGTGACCAGTGTTGTTACACGTAGTGACAGTGACCAGTGTTGTTACCCGCTAGTGACAGTGACCAGTGTTGTTACCCTAGTGACAGTGACCAGTGTTGTTACCCGTATGACAGTGACCAGTGTTGTTACCCGTAGTGACAGTGACCAGTGTTGTTACCCGTAGTGACAGTGACCAGTGTTGTTACCCGTAGTGACAGTGACCAGTGTTGTTACACGTAGTGACAGTGACCAGTGTTGTTACCCGTAGTGACAGTGACCAGTGTTGTTACCCGTAGTGACAGTGACCAGTGTTGTTACCCGTAGTGACAGTGACCAGTGTTGTTACACGTAGTGACAGTGACCAGTGTTGTTACCCGTAGTGACAGTGACCAGTGTTGTTACCCGTAGTGACAGTGACCAGTGTTGTTACACGTAGTGACAGTGACCAGTGTTGTTACCCGTAGTGACAGTGACCAGTGTTGTTACCCGTAGTGACAGTGACCAGTGTTGTTACCCGTATGACAGTGACCAGTGTTGTTACCCGTAGTGACAGTGACCAGTGTTGTTACCTGTAGTGACAGTTACCAGTGTTGTTACCCGTAGTGACAGTGACCAGTGTTGTTACCTGTAGTGACAGTTACCAGTGTTGTTACCCGTAGTGACAGTGACCAGTGTTGTTACCCGTAGTGACAGTGACCAGTGTTGTTACCCGTAGTGACAGTGACCAGTGTTGTTACCCGTAGTGACAGTGACCAGTGTTGTTACCCGTAGTGACAGTGACCAGTGTTGTTACCCGTAGTGACAGTGACCAGTGTTGTTACCCGTATTGACAGTGACCAGTGTTGTTACCTGCCGTGACAGTGACCAGCTGTATTCGACCAGTGTTGTTAGGAGCCTCTAGACTGGAGAATCTTCCAGGGTCACTCTCAATACCCAGATCTGGAGAGGAGTTGTTCAAGGTGCGAGGGACCCCAGCTGGCACAGTCACCCACAATCTACTACTGCGGGTCTGCAACATAAACATCCAGGGGTACAGGAAAGGTGGATACAAACACAATATGACTGTTACGAAAAGAACACAGTCCACACCTTACAGGACTGTCACTGGACAAAGCGGTAAAGGCTGGATATTGAATAAAATTGATCGTTACCACCCAATCCCCTGACCTAGGTTTCTTCTTATCGGAACTCTTCAGAGAAAGTGTTAAACGCACTTCAGAATTGTGTTTGTTCCCTTTTATGTATTGCTATTCCTATATCTCGTACTTTCTTTGCTATATAACAACACATACCTCAAAAAGTGAATAGAAGTTTCTTTAAAAAGATATGTTATCTGACTTGGGCACATTTTGCATTCTGTTGTCATAATTATAATTAACAGACTTTGTCACTTTGGAAGATGCCATGTTGCATCAAAATAGTGAACTGTTTGTAAATATGTGTTAATATTTTGTATTAATGCTTCATTTTATAAAATTCTTTTGTATTTATTTAAAACATTTCAAAACCATTTACAAAATAACATTTTTATTTAACCTAACACCAATCAATTGTTCTGAGTCCTATGTCGATGATTTGTACCTGCGTAAAGACAGCCTCATATTCCTGGTCCTCTGACACGTAGTCGGACATCTCACTGCGTTGGCGACTCAGGATAGGCTGAGACATTGACATAGGATCTTTCAACTCCAAGGAACTGGCTTCGTCTCCCACCATCTCCAGACCAGAGGATTGACTGCAGGCCTTCGTCAGGCCTAAACAACAAAAACAACTTGTGAGTTGTAGCGTCTCGCTACCCGTTCAGGCTAGTAAAATGTATGCTAATGTTTCAGGAACGAGGAGGGTTGAATCTAAATGGAAGTGTACTTGAATTTTCATGGTTGTAAATTATAAAACCATTTAGGAAAATTGTCCTCAGTCCACCTGGCCAAGATTTGATTATACATCCAGTATGTGAATTGTCCTGCGGGCTGGGACTTCTATTAAATACGCTCAGCAATTCACGCTGAATGCACAAGTTGGCAATGTTCAGACACAATTGGAAACTGTGGATGTAAGACCTAAGTCGCAACAATTAGTAACGAGGAATTATTGTTCAAAAAGAACACTGGTGTTAAAGGAGAGGAATAGCCCCTGATCACCTGAAGTGAGTCTCAATTATTACATCACTATCCAGGTAAGTGGTGGTCTCTGGTGGGACGTTTATTAAAAGCTAGCACCACAGTCCGAATGTCACGAGATTTGGCTGTTCAGAACTTGGCGAGTAATTACCCAGTACAGTCACTGCCCTCTCAGATCTGAAGAGCCCAGTCTCAGTCGGTCATATTTTCTCCATTCCAATGCTGCCTCATAATCCCCCAATCTCTTCTCAAGCTGGCCTTTTGCTGTTTCAAGATGGACACCTGGAACAATCATACTACCCCTACAATCAGATCACCAGCAGAATACTTGGAATGGATGTTTATAGGGTATATATGCCCGAAAACCCCAAAATGTCAGATATTCTCACACCTTGAATTAGTCAATAAAAGATAATCTTGGGACAAGGTCCTGATTCAACTCCTGTGTAGAAAATGTTGATACTATCGGACAAGTGAACAGAAGTCAATTAGTTTGTTAAAATAATAATAATAAATCCACCAACAACAGTTACAAATCTTCAACAATAAAAATATATTTTTGATCAATTGTGTTAAAAAGAAAGCTAAAAATACATTTGTGTTAAATTTCAGCCCTTCTCTTCTGTTATGTACATTACTAATTAACGTCTGCAAGACAAAGATCAACAGTGATCTAATTATCTGTTGTGATAACTTGATTTACCAGATTAGAAAGAAGCATTTAAACCATTTTGTTATAAAACATTTACCATCTGATATTAGATGTATAAAGTTTAGTTATATAGATATGCGAGGTGTAACTTTCCCCCCAGCTTAAAACAACCCTGTTTATTGTCTTTGGAAATATGTCATGTATTTGATTTGATTTTGAATGGAGTAGTGGACTTGGCACAGCTCTAAATCTGTTTATTGAACATGACCTGTGTTGGGAGTGTTAAGCTGTACAGCTGCTCCACACTAACCTGTATGTACATCTGCTCCACACTAACCTGTCTGTACATCTGCTCCACACTAACCTGTCTGTACAAGCTGCTCCACACTAACCTGTCTGTACAGCTGCTCCACACTAACCTGTCTGTACATCTGCTCCACACTAACCTGTATGTACATCTGCTCCACACTAACCTGTCTGTACAGCTGCTCCACACTAACCTGCCTGTACATCTGCTCCACACTAACCTGTCTGTACAGCTGCTCCACACTAACCTGTCTGTACATCTGCTCCACACTAACCTGTCTGTACAGCTGCTCCACACTAACCTGCCTGTACAGCTGCTCCACACTACCCTGTCTGTACATCTGCTCCACACTAACCTGTCCTGTACATCTGCTCCACACTAACCTGTCTGTACAGCTGCTCCACACTACCCTGTCTGTACATCTGCTCCACACTAACCTGTCTGTACAGCTGCTCCACACTAACCTGTCTGTACAGCTGCTCCACACTAACCTGTCTGTACAGCTGCTCCACACTAACCTGTCTGTACAGCTGCTCCACACAACCTGTCTGTACAGCTGCTCCACACTAACCTGTCTGTACAGCTGCTCCACACTAAACCTTCTGTACATATGCTCCACACTAACCTGTCTGTACAGCTGCTCCACACTAACCTGTCTGTACAGCTGCTCCACACTACCCTGTCTGTACATATGCTCCACACTAACCTGTCTGTACAGCTGCTCCACACTAACCTGTCTGTACAGCTGCTCCACACTAACCTGTCTGTACAGCTGCTCCACACTAACCTGTCTGTACAGCTGCTCCACACTACCCTGTCTGTACATATGCTCCACACTAACCTGTCTGTACAGCTGCTCCACACTACCCTGTCTGTACATATGCTCCACACTAACCTGTCTGTACAGCTGCTCCACACTAACCTGTCTGTACAGCTGCTCCACACTAACCTGTCTGTACAGCTGCTCCACACTAACCTGTCTGTACATCTGCTCCACACTAACCTGTCTGTACAGCTGCTCCACATCTCGCTCAAGTCCTCTCTTCTCTCTGGACATCTCAGTCCCTCGACCTTCCAGCCTGCGCACATCTTGCTCTAGACGCAACTTGTCACTGGACAGCCTTGTACGCTCAAGTGCAGTCTGAGAAGTCTCCAGAGCTACCTGGTTTAATCTCCTCTCCAGTTCAGACTGGCGTTCACGGGACTCTCTTTCGGTGTTGGCGAGTTTGCGGTGGAGCTCACTCTCTTGGAGCTGTGACACAAGAACTAACACATTGACTCACCTTCCTGGAGCTTAGTGAGTAACATTCAGTACTCCTCTTCCTAGTAGAGGATGTCCCTCGTGATCTGTATGACCTTGGAGTCCAACAACCTTAAGGCTTCATTGTTTGATTGAAAAATGGTTACTTCCAAACTTAGCCAATCCCCCCCCCCCCCCCCCCCACACACACATACAGTGGTTGATTTCTAAAAATTAGGTTTTAAATTTAAACTTCAAAAGACTTGTTCTTAAGCCATTAATTTATTCTAAAAACAGAAGAAAATGTTTTCAAATGTATCATAATGTGATTGTGTCTTAATGTTTTTCAATTAAATTTAATGCAAATTCTCACCAGATAATTAATCTAATTTTTTTTTTTTTACTACTAGTTTTACTATTCACACGGGAATCATAGGAGCGATTAGAAATTTAAAGTCAGAGATTACACATAACAAATGTTTTAAATTTTTACAGATGTATTTTGAATTAAAAATACACATAGGCTATTATACGTGATTTGGCTATTAAATAACCGAATTGATGCTCTAAAAAATTGTATTTACAAAATTACTCAATGAACATGTTATCATCTCCAATGTAGTCCCCTCCCCGATCCCCACACCTCACCATACGAATCTTCCTCTGTCGGAAACAATGTTTCAGGTCCTTTTCTGAGAGGCTATTCATGAGCTTCGTTGCTTTTTCCTTCACAGCATCAACAGACTCGAAACAGGTTCCTTTTAGTGCGGACTTGATCTTCAGGAACAGAAAAAAGTCACAGGGGGCTAGATCAGGTGAGTAAGGAGGATGTTCCAACACCGGAATCTTGTGCTTCGTCAAAAACCTCTGGATAGACAGCGCTTTATGTGCTCCTGCGTTGTCCTGGTTAAGAACCCACAAGCTGTTCTTCCACATTTCAGGTCTTCTTATGTGTTCACGAAGGTTGTCAAAACCTCCTTATAGTAAACCTGGTTAACATTCTGACCTTCAGGTGGCCAAACAATTTGAACAATTCCTTAGATATAAAACAAAACTATCATCATTGCTTTGAATTTGGACTTGCTCATCTGTGCTTTCTTTTGTCTCGGTGGACTGTGACTCTTCCAATGCATGTATTAGCGCTTAGTTTCAGGGTCGAACTGGAAAAAACCACGATTCGTCACAAGATATCACATTTTCTAAAAAGTTTGGATCATTTTCGATGTTATGAAGGATGTCAGCACAAATGTTCATTCGAGTCTCCTTTTGCTCAAGAGTGAGCAGTTTTGGCACCATTTTGGAGCAAACTTTTTTAATGTGTAAGTTTTCATGTAAAGTTTGTAGAACAGTTTCCTTATCGATATTAACTAAGTCAACAATTGCTCGAATGCTCAGGCGTCGATTTTTTTCGAATGATTTCACCAACTTTTTCAATACTACCATCTGTTTTTGATGTGCGAGGACAGCCGGGGCGAGGATAGTCTTCAATCTGTTTCCTCCCTCCTTAAATTTTTTAAGCAAATCAAACACTTGAGTAAGAGATAAACACTGATCACCATAAACGTCCTTTAACAAGTTGTATGTTTCTGTAGTGGATTTCCCAAGTTTTACAAGAAACTTCACGTTGCTCACCTTTTACACTCAACATAATTCTGACAGAGCTCAGGTACATGGTCCACTTCGAACAAAGGCTATGACCTTGAGATTTGGAAGGTAGAGGAGATAATAACATAGATCAATAGCTGGCCCTGCTGGTTGTTGCCGAGACCTCAGGTAAGTGGCAAAAAAATGAGCCCGGTTATTTAGTAGTCACACCTCATATACATAATTAAAAAAAAAATGATTGTCCATTTTAGAAGCAACTACACAGTCGTTCCAGGTTTTCATCATATTCAATGCCTCTAGACCTTTCCTTACTCTGAATGTCTGTGGCAGGATGCCATCCTGAAACTATCCATGAGTCAACATAGAGGGAGGGATTAAATAAACAAAGAGGGGGTCCAGTGATTCTTATAAATAAAATACCAAAGATTAAAAAATGTTCTTAGTGATGTCATAATCAAATTAATCTGGGAGAAAGCTCTCTCGCATTCACTGGAAGATATAGCAACTGACTTGATTATATTCTTCGATAAAACAAGACTGTTCAGAAATGTCTTACTATATATATATATATTATTTTTTACCAGTTTTTTATGACTATTAATTTTATCAAGTTAACAATCTTCAAATCTTGTTCACTCATTCTCTTCTCAATTAATTGCTCCAATGCTTCAAAGAACTTCTCAGGATCTAAGGGATCATTATTGTTGCGTCCTTCCCCTTTATGAAGAAGAACTCCCACAAAATTAAAATTTTGCATTGCTTCTAGGGCCGTGGTAAGATAAGTACCTGGTACTGATTTTCTACTTTCAAACAAAGAGACTGTTAATTTAAATTTTCCGTTTGCAAAGCCTAGCTCAACTCATATCCTGTAACGCATCATACATTAAGACAAGATCTAAAATGAAGTTTGCATCGGTAATTTTACTCGGTGAGACATCTTAAGATGAGAGAAAACAAGATTGTGTATTAGGGACTTTTAGGTTTTGTTTGCGAAGAATGATACAGCTATTTCCTCATTTTTATAAAGGTTTGCAAGAAAATTCGCCAAACCTTTATTTATGAAGCGGTTATTTTGATGTTTCTATCATGTTAATTCACATGTACTGTTCCTTAATAATAATGAATTAATACAATTTAATTAAAATTATATGATTCCTAAATTTTAGGAGTCTGCGAGCTTGAGTTTTTTCATTCGAGTCGAGTATTTCTAAAAGCTCGCGAGTTCGAGCCGAATATATTCATGATTTTAAAATGTTAAAAAAGTATATTTAAATACATGTTCTTAAAATATGAATGACATTTATTTTTATAAAGAGTAAATACGTTTGAAAAAAGAAAAAAAGTTAAATAATGGAGATATTGATTTTTAAATTAAAAATAACACCTATAAAACACAATTTAAAGATAAGAACAACACTCAAAATAAAAATCTATTAAAAAAATAATTTAAATGGTTTCACACTCATGTCTTAAGGACATTAAAACTACACTAACGATTAAAAAAAAAGTTAATAAAAATAATAATCGCAGATGGCTTGGAAAAATTTAACAAGACAGTGTAGAAACACTGTACAGTGATGTAAAGTAAGTGATAGTGAAGGAAGCCAACCTGAAAGGATAGTTAGGTTAAGATTAGATAGTAAAACACACTTCTCTCTTCATGTCTTCACTAACTTTTACACTTTCCACTTCTTCAAAACTTCCACAGTTGCACACCAGACCTAGTTTGAATTTTCGGGAATATTACTTTTTCATTGATGTCTTATCATATGAAAAATAAATATTTCCTAAAATATAAAACAATGTGCAACTGTGGAAGTTTGAAAAAGTGGTAAGTGTAAGAAGAAATAGAGAAGTGTTTGTTTATATCCAGACCTAACCTAACTATTCTTTCAGTTTGGCTTCCTCAACTATCACTTTACATTATTGTAGAGTGTTTCTACACTGTCTTGATAAAAAGTAGAAATGGGCCACAAGAATCTTTCACCTCATAAACAAAGCATAAATTTTGATTTTTGAATTCAAAAGTTACTAAGTTAGGCCTACTTGAAAAACAAAACTTAATCTGTAATCATTATTTTGTCTGACAAAAGAGATTTACATGAATAAAATCTTTGTTTAAAAAAAAGTAATAATTGTTAGGTGTAGAAAATTTAACATGCCTAATATTGTACCCTTCTAGGCCTACAGGAAACGTGGACTAGACCGTTTCATCACATGCTCACTTCTAAAACTTTCACCTCACGAACAATCTTGTAAATATTTTAATAAACACATCAAAACTCTTCATAAACTGAAAATCAAAACTAGAATTACAAATAAACTCGAAATAAATTAAACAAATTATGGCTTTTTTTTTTAACAGAAATAAGAACACATTACACATGATACAAAGTCAGCCGCCATGACATATATGTTTACTCGCCAGCAGCCAGAGTGATGATTAAATAGACATGACTGTAATTATTACTACTCAACTTGTTTTAATCATCTACAACTATGCAAAGAACTCCAATTTATTGCATACGATCCTTCAGTTAGATGTTTTGTTGAGTTTCATGAAAAATAAATACTGTCAACAGTCAGACAGCAATAAAACTGTTTATTTACTCCAACTGGCCTACACGTATCGTATATCGATTATTTGTTTAAAATCGATTCAGGTAATCTGATCACTTAGTGCTATCGAGTTTTAAGAATCAAATAACGACTGCTAATTCATCATTAGTTTTTAAATTGATTTTAACTAAGGGTTCATTATTTTTTCAAATATGTTAATGAAGTTATTGTAAAAATATTCGTATGCAGTCTTGCCTAATAAAATAGGAATGTATTCTCAAAAATCGATATATCACAAGAAAATAATAATGATAATATATACATATTTATACATTATTGTGTTCACTATTTCCAATGTATGTTTATTGTTAAGCATGTTGTTTTAGTATTTTTTTTTATTATCTGTTTGTATTTTTATTTTAGCTTTCTTATCAAAATAAATGACGATACCTCAAGATGATTAAAGTTGATCAAAAGGTAACTTGGCCTAATCTGTTTGATTATTTCACAAGTTTTTTTTTTTTAGAAACTTGACTCATTCTATCAAGACACTCAAATTTTGATTGATTTTGTTTCCAAACAATAATATGAGTCTAGATTGTTTAATTTGGCTGCATTTTAACCTGTATTTTGAAGGGTTGGTTGGGGTTGATTAAAATTGTAATCATGATTGAAATAAATCTAGGCCTATATTCTGTAATGTAGGTATATTTGTAGATCATTAAAATTTCTAACAATTTGCTAGGATTTGTATTTGAGATTCGAAAATAAAATGTAGATTCGGATTCAATAAATAGTGGATTCAACCCATCTCTAATAAAAAGTTAATAAAATCGACATTAATAAGTTAATATTTCCCAAAAATATGCTTCAGTAACTTGATTTACCCTATAATAAAATGTAGGAATCATAAACAAAAAAATTTGAAGTGTTTCGTATCTTGTTTATTATTCCTTAGTGTAATCGTATGCGCAGTTGCACATGCTTATTGTACAGGCTCTCGTTAGACATTATCTTATTGAGAAATTTATTTCAATTCAATTTTTAATGGTTATAAAAGTTTATGCTAATACTTTAAAATAAAAATAATGACTAACATAATATTTCTAGCAAATAATATGAAATAGTAAAGGCTTTTTTAATTTAAATGTGGTAAGTTTGGTAAGATTTGTATTGCAATAAATAAGATCAACATTGATTTTAAACAGGTTAACCAACATAATTCTTTAACTAAATAATTACTAGACTAGAGCTAGTTTTGTTGCTAAAAATATTAAATAATACCAATTTTAAATATCTTAAGTTTGAAAACATTTAATATAATAATGTATTCTTGATATTACATTTTTAGTTGACATAAATTATTATTTTAGAGAGGGACCAGGTAAAAATAGTAAAAAGAATCATTAAATTATTTAAAAATCTTCTTAGCTATTTTTATTTTCATTGCTTTGTCAAGTGAACAACTTCAATAAAGGATAATTCAAAATGGACGACAGTACTGAATAAATTTACCGTCAAAAGTGGTTTTAAGGTTCTATTACGTTATTAATGTGAAAATTGAAATTAATTTTTAACAATCTGTTAAGTAACCGAATGATCTTAAGTGAAATGCTGATATTATCTTAATTAAATAGCCTGTGCTTACTATTGTGTTTTAAATATGGATTATTAAGTAAAACAAGTAGAAGCTTGAAAATGATGAGCTCACAAAACTTTCAATCTCAACCTCAATGCTTAAGATACGAGCGCGGAATACGAGTACTTGCAGCCCTACTAAATTTTAAAATTTCATATTTTTTTTTTCAACACTAAGGCTAATTAACATATCTTTAAAAAGTTATATAGGCCTATACATTTAACTATTATTTGGTTGTAGTGCATTTAGTTTTATACAAGCAATTAAAGTTTGAATATATATGATTATAAATAGGTATTAAAGGAATTTTTATTTTATATGCTACATTAGATATTTTTGGGCCACAATTGCTTACCTTACAGCAAGATTTATTATATTGCTTACCTCATGAATAAATATTTAGGCCTACACATAATGACTGCGTTTTTCAAAAAACCTCTTATAATGAATAATTTCATATAGTTCTTTTTACATATTATATAAATGTATATATTTATTAGGCCTAGTTACTTACATTGGTAAAGAAATATTTTCATTCACGTGACATAACATGAAAATCTAAATAGTATATTTTTCTAAACTCAGAACCATTTAACCCACACATTTGAAAACTGTTTACAAAACTATTTATATCAATATAAATGTTAGCCACACTTATGTTTTTCCATGCAGCTTGTATGTAAACCAGCGTTGCACTTAGCACATTGAGTACGTGACGATCCGCCATTGTAAATGTACTAAACTCCCAGTTCCAATAACAACTATTTACGGTTGATTTTTGTTGTTAGCCTTATATAAAATAATAGAGGGAAATGTTCTCTTTCCAGTGATATGGCACTACTACACTATCTATCAGGTAAAGTGAGAACTAGTGTAAGTCTAGAGAGCCAACCGTATCAGCTCTGGCACTTTTAGCGATAGTAGGCAGAGCCGATCAGATCGGCTCGTGGCATTAAAAGGGTTAATGTCCTTGCTTGGACCTAGCACGAAGTCTTTTAAAGTCTGAAAACATAGAATCAATCTAACAAAATTTAAATATCGTAATGTGTAAAAGTAGCAATCATGAATTTTAATGCTAGCTTCAGAAAAAAGAAAAAAAAAAGCATTAATACTGCATATATCTGAATCTAGGACAAGTTTTTCCCCCCAAATTTGTAGCTTCAAAATCTAGGGTCGTCTTAAAATTGCAAACTAAGGAATGGGTTAGGCGTTCATCAAAAAATAACATTTTACATCTTTATTTAATATTAATACAATAGTGCAGAGTTGCTATTTATTTTAAGGGATTTTATCCATTTTCACAGATTTTAAAGGTATAACACAGAGCACAGGATATTGATTATTTTCAAGGCTTTTTAGGCTATTTTTTTAAGGTTATTGTTAAAACCAACTACCTAGTTGTGGTACAATACGATACTCGATAAGCATAATATCGACTGGTATCGCAATAATTGATACTAACACTAAAAATCTTGATACTCAACACTGAACTTCTCCAATTGGTTGGGGCTAGTGATGGGCATAATCGAATTGAATTTTATTTAATTGTGCTGTTTTTGATTACTTTTCCAATTACTTCATTACAGATATTAAAAATTCAGCCATTCACAATCAAATCAAAATAGATTTAAAAACAAATGACAAATTATCAAAGTGTTGCGCATTTAGGTCTTAAAACTTTGCCTACATAGCTAGTGCTTGTCAAGTAAAACGTGATGAGAAAACTCAAATTGATTTTAAACAAACAATTGATAATACATAGAGTTTATTAAACAATTTTAGCAATGCCAAACTTGAGTTTTAATTGTGAAACTCCACAAAATATCTAACTTTTGAATATTAACAAGTAAATTATTATCTTTGATTAGATGTTCTGTTTTGAAATAAGAATAAGATGTTAGTTTAACTATCACTAATTTTTTACACTTGGCTATCAAGATGGCTGACTTTTACGGTAATTCATAGCAGACGTGTTTATCGATTAGCTTTTTTGTAAACATGTGAAATGTGTTTATCTTCTTCAGTTTGTTGTATATTTGTCCTTTGATTTTTTACTTTAACTCTTTACTCTATATTATATTTTCTGTATATCATTGTGAAAATGTCACATTTTAGAAGCAAGGGTGTTAATAGTCGAGTCCAATGTTCGTATTTAGGGGGAGTAGCATATGTATGTGACTCAGATTTTCCCTAATGAGTATCATTTTGTCATAATAAAAATTAACTTCTCATTGTTTTATGGAACTTTTTCAAAGTTAACCTTCTTATGCCAAAGCAATATTTGTGACAAAAGATAAATTCCTTAACAATTTTGCAAGCATAATTAGATTTTGAGTCAACATAGGTGTTTGTTTTGTATATAAAACAAATTTGTTAACATTACAAAATAAGTCTACCATAATTATGTTCTTCATTAATGATAAAATAAATAACAACTACATAAAATCTATTCATAACCAATGAAAAAATGGGGGTCATTTTGGATTCGGGTGAATAAGGTATCCTCAAAACACTAATTTTTTCCCGGTTTATACCTATAAAATAAGAAACAATAGATAATATCCGTATAAACGGCAGCCCTGGTATAGCGCCATCGCTAGTGTCCCCATGTTGAAAATTATATTGCATTTGACAAATTACAAAGAAATTGTGTTTATTTAGAAAAAAAACAGCTTGAATATGTGTCATTCGCATGAAAACAGTAGAAATCGTGTAAAAATGTGAGTTTTGTTTGTCCCTACTAATAACCGACAACATATTTAATCTTTGTAAAATTTCTAGCCAAACAATTTATCTCCATTTATTACCGGTCTTACGATCAAGTGTTTGCATCACCTTGAACTTGTCATGAGCCTCCTGTACTCTGGCATCTGCCTCCACTCGTATCCTGTCTGCCTCCTCTTTCTGACAATGTATCCCTGCCTCAAACTGTTCCTTGAGCCTCTCTGCTTCCTGGAGTTTCTTGTCTACCTCCTGGAGCCTCTTTGAGGCACTTTCTTCTGCATCTCGGAGCTTACTTTCCAGAGAAGATTCCTTCGCCTGCAACAATAAAACACAAGAGCTACAATGTGAATAGCGGCAGTAACAAAGTAACGCTAGCTCCGAGTGTTACTACCTGTATCCTAGTAAGTGACTAGTGGCAGTAACAAAGTAACGCTAGCTACGAGTGTTACTACTTGTATCCTAGTATGTAACTAACAGCAGTAACAAAGTAACGCTAGCTCCGAGTGTTACTACCTGTATCCTAGTATGTAACTAACAGCAGTAACAAAGTAACGCTAGCTCCGAGTGTTACTACCTGTATCCTAGTATGTAACCAATGGCAGTAACAAAGTAATGCTAGTTCCGAGTGTTACTACCTGTATCCTAGTAGGTGACTAGCAGCAGTAACAAAGTAATGCTAGTTCCGAGTGTTACTACCTGTATCCTAGTAGGTGACTAGCGGCAGTAACAAAGTAATGCTAGCTCCGAGTGTTACTACCTGTATCCTAGTAGGTGACTAGCGGCAGTAACAAAGTAATGCTAGTTCCGAGTGTTACTATCTGTATCCTAGTAGGTGACTAGCGGCAGTAACAAAGTAACGCTAGCTTCGAGTGTTACTACCTGTATCCTAGTAGGTGACTAGCGGCAGTATCAAAGTAACGCTAGCTCCGAGTGTTAGTACTTGTATCCTAGTATGTAACCAATGGAAGTAACAAAGTAACGCTAGTTCCGAGTGTTACTACCTGTATCCTAGTAGGTGACTAGCGGCAGTAACAAAGTAACGCTAGCTTCGAGTGTTACTACCTGTATCCTAGTAGGTGACTAGCGGCAGTATCAAAGTAACGCTAGCTCCGAGTGTTAGTACTTGTATCCTAGTATGTAACCAATGGAAGTAACAAAGTAACGCTAGTTCCGAGTGTTACTACCTGTATTTTAGTAGGTGACTAGCGGCAGTAACAAAGTAACGCTAGTTCCGAGTGTTACTACCTGTATCCTAGTAGGTGACTAGCGGCAGTAACAAAGTAACGCTAGTTCCGAGTGTTACTACCTGTATCCTAGCATGTGACTAACAGCAGTAACAAAGTAACGCTAGCTTCGAGTGTTACTACCTGTATCCTAGTAGGTGACTAGCGGCAGTATCAAAGTAACGCTAGCTCCGAGTGTTAGTACTTGTATCCTAGTATGTAACCAATGGAAGTAACAAAGTAATGCTAGTTCCGAGTGTTACTACCTGTATCCTAGTAGGTGACTAGCGGCAGTAACAAAGTAACGCTAGCTCCGAGTGTTACTACCTCCAAGTCTTGTATCCTTGTGTTGGCTCTACTGAGCGCCTGCTCTGTCTCCTGTAGTCTCATCTCCAGTGCTACTATCTGGTGGTGAAGTTCTAAACTTTGTTGGTTGGCCTGGTTCTCCATCTCAAGGAGAAGACACTTCCTTTCCAAGACCTCGTTGTCACTCTCGTGAAGTCGGCTCGTCAGGGTGGCCAACTGCTGCTCTAATGAGGAAACGGTGTCACGAGACAGCTGTACACACAGGGTACCACCATTAACATAACTTAGTTGTGAGCATCAGGGACTTCCTGATGTTACCAGGTTGGAGCTTGCCTTAAATAATGTTACACTTGAAATACCTTGGATTAAAGCAATGATAAAGCTACCTGGCTGTCTCATGGTGTGTCTGTCGACTTGAGCTGTCTCCAAGTCATGTCTGTTCCTACCTTGAGCTGTTCCTCCAAGTGTGTCTGTTCTTACTTGAGCTATTTCTTCAAGTCATATCTGTTCTTACCTTGAGCAATTCTCCAGTTGTCTGTTCCTCCTTGAAGTGTCTTCAAGTTGTCTGTTCCTACTTGAGCTGTTCCTCAAGTTGTCTGTTCTACTCGAGCTGTTCCTTCAAGTTGTCTGTTCCTACTGAGCTGTTCTTCAAGTTGTCTGTTCCTACCTTGACTTCTCATGTCTGTTCCTACCTCGAGCTGTTCCTCCAAGTCATGTCTGTTTCCTACCTTGAGCTGTTCCTCCAAGGCATGGTTGTAGCTGGTCGCATCGTCCAGTCTGTCAGTGACCTCCTTGACACCGTCCATGACCCTGGACACCTCCCCGGCCCCACAGCTGCACTGAGTACCCCCTCGAGGGCCACTCTCATCTGGTCATTGTGACGCAGGGAGCTCTCGAGCTTCTCACGCTGAGCCGGATCTCTCGGAGCAGTTCCGCTGTGTTCACTGGTCCGCTCTGTAGGGAATGTCAACCCATCACTGCCTATTCTAAGGTACAGGGCATATACAACTGCCACTGCCTAGTGAAGTAATAACTGACCTGTACACTGGTTGATTTGTCCATCATAGGAGGCCCCTCACTAGTGTTCACACTGGTTTCCCTGGTAAGAGGACGAGTCTGTTGCGATGCCCACTGATGAAACACACTTAGCTCAGACTTGAGGGCATCATTGATCTGTTCAAGACCGCGCACCTTGGTCACCAGCCTTCTCACGTCCCCTTCCGCACGACTGCGCTTACCTGG
This sequence comes from Timema cristinae, assembly GCA_039000515.1. NCBI lineage: Eukaryota > Metazoa > Arthropoda > Insecta > Phasmatodea > Timematidae > Timema > Timema cristinae. Next base: position 51,061,402 of record JBCFYV010011164.1, read on the forward strand.
GACCAAAAACAACACAATGGCTGGTTCAGAGTTTTCCAAACCGTGCTAAGAATCACTAAACATATTTTGTTAATAAATCTTATACAAAAGTCATTGTAGATTTAGACCATATTTTGTGGTATTTTATAATAATTTCTTTCCCTCTGTAATGGCTTTGTTTATATTATCACTAGAACTTTGTTATAATTTGGAACAAAAGTTTTATACTTTGAAACGCTAACAGCATTAAAAGCCTAATAGATTGTTCAGAAACGAGGATAATGTGTAGAAGGGTGTTTCCTGAATTATGTAAACCATACTTCATAACTCTTTCATGACCTACATACACATAAATATTCAAGGCAAAACAAAAAGGAGAGAGGAAGAGTTAGTGCACACACAGGTCAAGAGAGTAGACTGATATCACTGTATAGATGGTAGCACTTTGAATGAATGGATATATAGATAGAAAAACTAGAAATGATGTTATATACTGCCGGTGACCTGGTGGTAAAGTGTCTAACTTTTGAGCTGGGGTCCGGGGTTCAATCCTCGGTCCCAGCACAGATTTATCTGATTGCCAAACCCTTCCTTCACCTCTGACAAGACGTGTATTAATCACAACTTGTGAATGTGGGGAATGCCAGGCCTCCACTGTGGTTCGGATTCCACATTAAACTGTATGTCCTTCATTTCTCTCACAATCACCCTACCATTACACATTAGCGTAAGTGCGTATAACCCGAACGGTAGTAAGACGCGGTGCTAATAATAATAATGTTATATATTGTTTATTATTATTATTGTGACATTGAATGTAATAATAAGTGTGCTGGTAGGAAAGAGACCTAAGGTTGAGGTTAGAGGCTTGTCTGGATTTGATGATATATTGATGGGCCGGTTCCCATATCCTTAGTTGCGAAGGGTTGCATATTTCTTTGTTCAGGGATTTGACCACCTTGGTTGTGTAACAGTGATTAAAGTCCAGATTTTGGGTTTCGGATGTGATACTACAGGCTTATCTTTATTTTTCATTTTTGTGTCTTGCCGATGACCATTCATTCTCTTCTTAGTTGTTCTGTTGTGAGACCGATGTATTGTGCTTGGCACTGGTTTCATTCCAGTTGGTAGTGAGGTTTTCAGAATCACATATATGTTGGCCTTTTATAGGATAATTTATGTTAGTTATGTTGCTGAAGAATGAATTTGTTGGTTTATGTATTGTGCAGGTTTTGCAGGGGATTCGGTTGCAGGGAAAGGAACCTGACATTTGTTTGGGTTCAGGTTGAATAGTTGGGTCCGGCAGTTTGGGTTTTACAAGTAAGTTGCGTAGATTGGCTGGTTGTTTATAGGTTACTTTTGGAGGTTCCTTGAAGACAAGTTGTGTAGTGGTGGAGGATTGCAGTAGGGGGAAACCTGTTTTCAAGAGATTGTTGAGTTTGTGGAGTCCAGGGTGGTATGTAGTGACCAGAGGGATGATGTTTGTTCCTGTTGTTGTTGTTGTTGTGGGCCTTGATATTTTGAGTTCTGTCTATTTGACTACACACCAGTGCTTTGGGGTGTAGCAATTATTGCCACAAGTTAACCAAAATTGGGCTAGTAAATCAAAACATCACTTACCCAATTTCACCGACTAGACTGGCTGCGGGAAGAACACACGTCAGCACGCACTAACAATACCCAAACATCTGCGAGCTCCGAGGCTATTGACACATCATGCCACTAGACACCGCCACCCGTCTCAATAACAACATGGACGTGTAGAAGAAGATAGAAACTGCCAGAAGACTCTCAACGCTTCTAGTACCGCGCACATCCCCTCTCCCCCTGTGTTTGAACTCATGATCCCCACCCTTGTGTAATCCCGTCTCGAGTGTTCGATAAGTTGTGCACTATATAAAAGACCGTCCATCAAGAATGAGACCACGCTTGGATTAGGCTCGGACACTAGAACGAAGCGTAGGCTTCGAGGACATACCTATACAATGTAAGGAGAAATTATGTTTGGCGTAAATTAATAAATATTGTAACTTTTCTAAATTCCATTTTGGTCATTTTTACATTTAAATATTGTTGTTGATATCTTATATGAATCTTCGTTCTTTTACAGAATATAGAGTAACTTTTTTTATTTTGCAAAAGGATTGTAGTGAAATATGACTTTGGTTAAAAGAAAGTAATGCGGGGAAGTTTTTTTAAAAGTTAGGTCTGAATTTTTCAATTGTTAATTAACTTATGCGTTTCAAAATAAATATATTTAGTTAATTTGAAAGTGTGTTGCAATGCAAAATGGAAGTAATATTTATAGGGAAAGTAGTTCTAACATTAGGACATAACTTTTCAATCGCTAACATAATTATGCATTACGTTGATAGCTACTCTTATCTATTTAACGTTATTTATCTAACTTATGAGTTGTGTTTCAATGTCAATCAAATGTTGACAGAGTTGGTCAATAATCTTTAGGTTAGACGATTAGACTAGTCGTTTTGTTGTGTAACACAAACTTTAAAGTTGTTGGCTAAGATTTTGTATTACTTTTCACAACTAGCACTGAAATATGTTAGATGTTGTCATACGCCATTTTAATAAGTCCATGCATTAAATTTAATTAACATATGTTCATAAATATTTTTTGTGAAGAACATAGAGTGTTATTGTTGCACTTTAGCTTTTGCTGATATTGTATCTATTCGAAACTTTCTAAGATTCGTTAAAAGAAGGGCATTGTTCTCTAATAAGATTTTGTCTGAAATAAAATCAAAGTTTTCTTTAAGACTGTTTACTATTCTAGTTACGCCATTTATCCCTAGGTTTTAGATATGTGTAATTTCCAAGTCCTTTTAACTTAGTCTCCGACTTCTTCATATGAAAATAATTTATCTTTGAAGTTGGACAGTGTTTTTTCACACTTCTAGGAGTGAGTGGGTGCGTTGGAGATGGGTTGTATACCCTGCTAATCTTGGCCTCAAAACATAATGTTAGTTACACTGCGCACTCCTATTAGTCTAAAGGTTTTGTAATGTTAATTTATTTAATTGTATTGAATCCCTCTAGTTCTAGAGCTAGGATTACAGGGGTAGCCTCTGTTCATAAAAGCATGTTGCAGTTTTTTATTGTATTGTAAAAGGTCATTGTGGTCGGAGACGGTTCTTTTGGCTCTACTGGCTAGGCTATGTGGGAGTGATCTCTTTGTGCTCATAGGGTGGCAGTGGTCATATGAAGGTATTGTTGCTGGTTTGGTTTCCTTGGTGTGCACAGTTGTTTACAGGTGTTGGAGTGGATGTCTACATCCTGAAAAGTAATCCTGGATGTGGATATTTTCCAGGTAAATCTTAGTGGAGGTCTGCCAGGAAGGACTAGAGTTGCTGAGTGATGCTGGTCCAAATCATAAAGATATCATCGATGTATCTGGCAACAAAGGGGCTGTAGCGGTTGTCTGCCCAGGAACATACGTTCCAGTCTCCTCATATACAAGTTTACATATGAGGGGGCCATGCGCGTTCCCATGACAGTACCTTTAATTTGTAGGTAGATGCTATCTAGAAATCTGAAGTGGTTTTTCTACTAAATAAAATTTGATAGTTTTATCAGGAATGTGGTAGTGGGTCTGGCGCCAAAAGGACGTGTGTAGAGATATTCCTCTATTGCTGCGAGTCCGTGGATATGGGGGATATTGGTGTAGAGAGATGTAACATCAATTGAGACCAAGATGGAGTGCCGTAGAAAAGGAGTGGCCAGTGTGTGAAGTCGCTCTAGAAAATGATTTGTGTCTTTGATGTAAGATGGTAGATTCTTGACCAGAGGCTGCAGGTGTGAATCCATAAGTGCGGATATGCGTTCTGTGGGTGAGCCACATCCTGATACGATTGGTCGGCCTGGAGGAGGTAATGTTCCCTTGTGGATCTTTGGAAGTAGGTAAAGCTGTGGTGTGGGTGGTTTCTGGGGGGTTAAGTTTTGTACAATCTGTTGTAGTTGCTTGTTATAACTATCAATAGGGTCCTGATTTAACTGGGTGTAAGTTTGGGTGTCAGCTTCAATGATATAGTCCTGGCAATTCATGACGCTGGTCATTGACCCTTTGTCTGTAGGTAAGATAATGATGCCTTTGTTATTACGGAGTTATCGGAGGACTTGACGTTCTTGGTTGGTCAGATTGGTATTTCTCGCAGGTTGGTTTTGAATATCCATGGTTGAGCATTCTTAGCAACAAAGTTTATGTATTGTTCTACAGGTAATCTTGAGGCAGACGATGTCTAAACTTTTTGATGGCGGGGTTTATGGATTTGGAATCGTCTGCAGTGTAGGGGTGCTTAGAAAAGTAATATTTGATACAGAGGTTTCTGGCAAATATAAGAACATCTTCCACAAGGCCGAAGTGGTCAAAGTTATGAGAATGAGAAAATATAAGACCTTTTGACCAGATGTTGTCTTCATGTTCGGATAGCTTGTATTGAGATAAGTTAAAAACTGCGCTGGTCGGTATCTTCTTTTTTGTTGGTTGTTTAGGGGGTATACATTTACAGGGTTAGAGTCGGCAGAGTATCTATGGGAGTGGGAATTTTCAATATGGAGTCTAGTTTGGGCTTTTCACCCATTAAAGGGGCTTTGATCTGTTGAGTTGTCTTGCTGTTGGATAAATCCTTGTTCCTTAAATCTAGTCACACACAATTTGGAGAGCTTTAATAATTTATTCTGTGCTGTTTCTTCAACAATGTGTGTTGCTTATATCCACTAATTTGTTTGGATAGGCTTTAATATGAGAAATAATATGTATGAAATAAGTGCATTGAGCAAAAAAATGTCGTAATAAATAAAATGACAGAATATTAGGAAAATGGTAGAGCACAAATAAAAGTAAAAACATTAACACATATTTATACACACTTCGATATTTCAATGCTATTGTAGCCTGTTCCTCAGGAAGTAGTAATAGACTGAACAGGATGTTGTCTTCAGTGAAGCTAGCTTGATTGGTAAGGATGAAAACTTCTCTGGTGGAGTTGAAATTCTCTGAATGTCTATCTATTACTCTATGAATGGTAGGTGGTGCTGGTGTAGCCTCTGAGTTGAAAATAGCGAATATTTAGGTTGGGTGGTTTTCTAGACTTTGTGCTCCATTGATGTGCCAGTTCCAATCTTTTTAACTGAGACATATCACATTGTGTCTTGTGGAATGATTTTAACACCTTGACAGTGTAGCAGTCCTCAAAGTTGAGGTTATGAGTGGAGGCGTGTGCTGAAACTGGTTTTTCTGTATTCTTGATTTTGGTGTCATGGTGCTGTCCATTCATTTGTTTACGGAGAGTTTCAGTGGTGAGGCCAACATATTGTGCAGTACATTGTTGGCATTCTAGTTGGTAAATTAGGTTACTGGACTTACACGTGTGACTGCCTTAGATGGTATAGATGGAGTTGGTGATGTTGCTAGAGAAAGTGGCTGCTGGATGATGTATTTGGCAGGTTTCGCAAGCTGTTTTGTTACAAGGTTGAGAGCCTTGTGGTTGAATGAAGGTTGTGTCATTTTCAGTTTTGAGTTTAGGTGTACCAGAAGATTTCTAAGTGGTGGAGGCTATTTATGCACAAGGACTGGTGGTTTTGAAGACCTTGAAAATCCTCAAGAAGCCACTGCAGAGAGAAGATACCCTAAACCACTTATTAATAACCTACTTCGACTAGCTGAAACTCCACAATCACCCAAACCTGAAAAACCAGATACATACCTCTAGTGACCAATTACTACCCAAGCCTTCAAAAGATATCGCGTAGAATCTCTTTTGAAAACAAATTATGTAAGTTACTTTGTTCTGAAGTCAGGTCGTTGCGACTCATAAGCTATGTATGATGTCCTTTATGCGTCACCCCGCTTCATGTCACTGCCTGTGTGCTCTAACCCTAAGAAAGAATGCCCCCCACTCCCCCACGTCCTTGACACTTTCATAGTTGTCCCCTTTTGAATCCTTTCTTACTCATTTTATTTTCTGTCTTGTAAATTTAAGTTAATTTTGAACAAAAGGATCAAAAAGTATACGATTCTTAGCTGTACAATGAACTAGGCTCACAAAAATTCATGATCTGAAAGCTAATTTAAATATTTTCATAACCAAAATCTCATTTAATGATTTTCCCCCGACTGGTAGACACCCTGTATATTGAAAGCTTGGAGCACAAGGGTGAGATAGGATAGTAAACAAGATTATCATCAGGGTCCGGATTTTAATGTCCTGTCATATTTTTTCTTGGTACATCCCAAACAACGTTCCTGCGCACAACAAATTATTTTCCAATCAATCGAGTACCTGGCTTAGTGGCAGTTTCCTGGGCTGTTTCTTCTTCACTCTCTGAGGTCTGGGTCACCTCCTGCAGGGATCTCCTTCTCAGCACTCCAGTCGTCTCTTCGGGCAGGCCTATCCTGGCCAAGGATATGTTTCGATCTGGCTCGGACCAAGCTTCAGACTCGGAGTAGGTCACTTCCTGCAAAGTGCCAACAAATATCGGTCATCAGAAGATTGATATCCTGCATCGTGGAGGAATCTTCTAGGGGAGAGGTCGACAAACACTTGTCAATTGCGATTAAATAATAGATCTCGCAGCAATTTTCAGTTGATATTATAAGGAAATTACAGCGTCATTAAAATTCTATCTTTGAGTCTTTTAAAAACACAAATATATCAGCTACTTTCAAATAATATTCGAGTGTGAATAAAATAGACTTGTCAGTCAGAATTGGTCGTAATATAAGAAAATTAAATAGTTTGATATGAAACTATGCATTTTATTTTATTTCTTTTCTATTAAGGTGGGAACCAAGTATATGAGGAAATTTTAAATTTAATGAATAAATATAAGATATGTTTTAAAATAAAAAAGTAGCATAGATAAAAGATGGGTGATCGTGGAACCTTAGGTAAGCTTATGAGTTAATTGGGGCTGAAAAAAGGTTGCCGACCCCTGTTCTAGCGCATTCCCTTCTTGCAACAGTAATGTTGCTACTGTGAGTACCAGACAGACAGAGGGAGCTCACCAATCATGAGTGCGTTTATGAACACATCTTTGTATTTCACCCTCTTAGATAGTATAAAAATCACTTGAAATCAATGGAAACTATGCTCAAAATAGACACATCACTTAAAAAAATTTGTATTAAATTTCTGCTTCATTACAGCTGCTTCCATTTTCCTTATCCCGTTATGTATTTTCCGTAACATCGGCATGTCGGATAGGAGCATGTCAGATAACTAAGCAGGTTATGAGTCCATTCAAGTGCATTCCCCCTTGCATAAACTGTTTGCCCCTCTGGCCACTATCTCTTCCCTAAAGATTTACTGAGTACAACAATCGGTAGCCCTGGGTTCTCCATCAATGCGGGGTTGTTGTTTTTTTAAATATCCCCTGCTTTTGGTGATGTTGCGGTTATGCCGCAAAGCGGATAGTCGAGAGTTTACTGTATTTGTGATTTCTTTCAAATGCTATAAAACAATTTTTATTTGAAAATTTATAAATCCAAACTAATTGTTTTTAAGCCAGAATTTTAAAGATTTATAAAGCATAATAAAGTTGTTTATGTATAGTATACCTTGAGTTTCTTACTAAGAAAAGGTATAGATTCACAGGGTTGGAGGGGTCTAGTTCCAAAGGGATCAAAGGGGTAGTACCTGCAACAGGTTCTGCTGAATCGTAGCCAAGGCCACAGCGCTGGCGCTCGAACTCCGGCGGATCTTCGCATTCCTGCCAATCCCAATTTGCTTGCTGGTAGTTCTACAATCTCCCACCTTGACAAGAGTTGCGTCATCAGTCTGTTTGAAGGATCCACTAACTCCTGGCGGCTTGCTACCAGCGGTACTGTCCATCTGGCTGTTGTAGAAGGTCATGGAAGTCACCTGGTTCATCTCTCCGTCCCTCTGTTTTAGCTCTTGTTTCAAGGTCTCCACCTCGGCGCGCAACCGAGCTATTGTCTGGGTTGCTCGCCCTCCTCATCCGCGGCTGCCAGCAGCTCGAGTAAGCTAACGTTCACTTCACTCATAGACGTCAGGCAGCTCGAAACCGAGTGTGTGGCGTCCCCTGCCGACATGGTCGCTCCAAACGAGGCACTGACAGACCGCGACAGTTCCATACTATTCTCGACGGCGCGTTCAATGAGTCGGCGTTTTTTACCTCCCGCAGGAACGGAGGTCAGCAGTGACGCGAGGAAGCGCGCCAATTCCTCCAACCTGCGTGTCAGATGTGTGCAAACCTCTCCGGCCTCCCGCCGCCACATTTCGGCACGTTCTGCCTCTTCACGGGCAGCTGCCACCTCATTGCGCAGTGTTGCCACCACAACACTGTCATTGTCTCTCTCAGGTGTATGGCGCAATTTCTCCTTGAGTTCTTCCACCTGTGACACACAGAGATACTGTTATTAGGTCATATATTAACTAACAAATCAAGGCACAAGACAGAACCTGAGGAGAGGGTTGATGACCTTGCGATTGAGATAATTCCTCTCGTCCCGCAGACTTCCCACCTCCCCGCCAGCAAGCTCCCCAAGGTAAACTGCTCCCGTCAGGTTGAGGTGCTGGCCCAGTTCCGACACCTTGCTCTGGAGCATCTTCAACTGGAAGTCTCGAGCGGTCACCTCCTGTTGCAGAGAGAAAATCTCCAGCTCCTTCCTCTCACCCAAAGTGGTAAGACGAGCCTGCAGCTTCTCAATCTCTCGATTCTTGTTCCATAGTTCCTTGTTCACCAGCTCCTAGGAAAAGGACGACCAGTTTTTAGGCTAGCAAACTTTACAGGTTTCGAGACAAAGTTAGAAAATTACTTTTAGATAGAGATTAATATTTTTCTGGTAAAAATGTCAGATGAGTGAAGGGGATGTAATCGTTAAGTCTTTGACTATAATGATGGAGTATTAACACATCTGGTCTACAGCAGACTCAATGTTAGTGACATACTCAACCACCGAGCGCTGTAGTCAATATGTGAGTGTGAGAAGAGAACTGGAACATCTGTAATTGCTTTATTGAGATACAACCGATAATATTTATGGTGATAACATCTTTGTGGGAGATTAAACTGAATTCACAAACTTAAGCTATCTTGAGTGCATCCATTCTGTTTTAGTAGCTGGAATTGTTTCCATAAAAAATTGAAAGAGTTTCCAAAATGACAATTTTTCCAGAAAAAGTCAAAGGAACATTTTTTGGCAAAATTTCCACCTAACATGTATACTTTTAGAGGTATCGGTTTGTTGTATTTTAAGTGCGCAATATCGGCCTCTAGTCTGTTGTGAGTGTTACTAGCGTACCTGCAAGTTGTGTGTCTTCCTGCGCAGCTCCAAGCTCAGTCTCTCTATCTCAGTGTCCTTGTCTTGCAACTTCTGCTCCTCCTCAGTCTTCTCTGTTTGGCTCTCTTGATGCTTCTTCTCCGCGGTGACCCTTTCCTCACGAAGACTCGTCACCTCCTCACGAAGACTCATCACCTCCTCTTCAAGCTCTGTGATCCTGTTATCCTGCCCCTGCAAGGTGGCTGTGGCCGAGCTCAACTTCTCCTCAGCCTCCTCCAGTTGAGACTCCTTCAGTTTGAGACTCTCCTGCAGCCCCTGGAATGTGATGGACCGAGTGTTGGTACAAGAAACTACCCAGAGGGGGAAGGGAGAGGGGAGGGGGTTGTGTGTGGCTGACCTGCACTTGTTTCTCCATCTCTAGAGATATGCTGTCCCGGTCCTTGGTCAGTTCTAGCAGTTTCTTGTCCTTGCTCTCCACCTCCGCCCACAGTCGCTGCAAGACACAAACAATCGAAACATCTAAGCGAGATGTGTTCTCAAAGTTACTGGGACCTAGCTTGGCTCTCAATTTACTGGGCCAAGCCGAATAACATGTGCTGTAACATATTATTCATATACAGTCGAGCTCTATGAGAGAATACTCAAATATGGGGCCCTATTCATCTCATTACAAGTGCAAGGCTGTTCTGAGAACATTCAGGATGTGTGTGGGGTGGATAATAACTATACAATTAATGTATCAATTAACATGAATGTATGTTATTGAAACAGTTTGTAGCTCCCAAGCAGGGCCAAAGTAAGGCTGACTTAAAACTTGCGCTCCAGTTGTTTTCTGTATAATATAAATAAACTGCACCCCCTTGTGTGGCGACTAATAATAATAATAATAATAATAATAATAATAATAATAATAATAATAATAATAATAATAAAACAATAACAATAATAATAATAATAATGAAATATATATAAATAAATCAAAAACAAGTTTCAAACTTCTCTCCCCTTTCAATCAATGTGTGCAAAGTAATTATCCCTTCTTCCCTTCCTCTAAATAAATATCCAAGTCATTTTCTGACCAAGCAACCCAAAAGTGACAATATTATTAATCAATCTTTTTTTAAAATTATTATTAGATAGTAAATTTATATATATATATTTAATTATTACTAGACAATATTTGTGTGATACCGTATTTCTTCAATTCGTAGACACACTTCTCCCCCATTTAAACTTGGTGGGGTGTGTCTTAGAACAGCAGTTATGTTTCTACCAACGCTCTCGATGGCTCTCAATATGATATATCATGGTATAGTGGCGATAAGAGTCCCGAAGGAAGTGATCAATAACATACCTACTGATAAACAATACTATTGTTAGTAAAAATAATTCTTAAATAGCAGATATTTTTATTTTATTCGAATCAAAGCTTTTTTGTGTGTGTTGGTGGTACTGAAAAATTAAGGTACGTCTTAGAATCGACGGTGTCTTAGATTCAAAGAAATATGGTAGTTCTTTATTTAAAAATAATAATTAGCTTAATGATTACATCTTGTTGGAATATGCCCTGCTGCTCAAGGTATTCATCTCCGCAGACCTGGGTGGGTGCAATTCCTTAGAGAGCAGGTTTCCCAAGTTGTAGAAGGAACAGTTGGAATGGTCTAAGTATCAACAACTGTTCAATGGAAATAAAATCAAGAACAGCTGGGGTGTGATGATGTATGGTGCAAAAACATGATCATAGAAGCGCTGGATTTGGAGGAGAATGGAAGGAGTAATCTGGGAGGAAATAATTAGAAACAAAGAAGTGCTCAGAAGAATTGGAGAAAAGAGACAAATGATATAAAAATCAAAGAGAGATCAATCGGCTAGACCAGAGCTTCTCAAAGTGGGGTCTGCAGGTTTATCCAGGGGGTTCGTGAGATCGTTCAGGAAATCCGTGACATACTTTTATGTTTTTTTATATCTTATAAAATGTTTTATAAAGGGTAAATCACTGATATAATTATATACTAAACACATCGAAGACACCTTTCCAAAGCCTTGAGAAAAAGTGAAACTGAAAAATGGGTTTTGGTCACGCCCTTTGTGCCCACATCTTTAAGGAGAGCATTTGGGCATTCACTTTTATTTTAGTTAGCTCGTCAGCCAGCACAAAGAACGTTCAGAAAAAGCACTAAAACATTTGATGCCTTTTCTGCTTTTTGTAGTATAAATAATATGAATTGAAACTAGCCAAGTGTGAAAATCAGACTTAAGGAGATGGCCAGTAAATATGGTCCATATTTCAATGATATTTTAAAGTTACTCAAGCAGTTCCATTTCTCACATGAATAATCCATGATTATAGATGTACAAATATATAATGCACCTATTTCATTTTTATTGTAATTATTTTTACAACCAAAAGAATTATTAAGAGTAATTCATCACTATAAATGTATGAATCGGCTGTTTCCTGGTGCCTAAGAAGCTCGAGAACCAATGAATGCTGTGAGTGATAAATGGGAAGAGAGGAAGAAGACACCAAGGTTGGAGGGAGATACTAAAATACCAGGCTCGAGAGACTGGGCCTACCAAGAGGCAGATACACCTGATGATGGTCAAGAGAAAGGGGGAAGTGAGTTCTTGCTTGCAATATTCGGCTCATGTTAGCACAATCCAAGGGGGGGCAGCCATATTGGTATTAAAACATTTAGGCATATGTATTAGTTCCTATTTTTTATAAATTATGAGTCTTTAACTTTAATATAAATTCTACAATTCAGATTTTCTCAATATTTACTTATGTTATTTATTTATTGTGTCGTGGTTGGGATGAAAAAAAAGTATATCAGGGTGTCCAAAATTTCCCTAACTGAGGGCCAAATAAGTTCTTGAGAAATTGGTCATATATGAGATTTGTACAACCTAATAAAAACATGAATAAATAATTATTCATTTTTAGTCCGACAGCTGAGGTCAGTCAGTAACATGCATTTCTACTGAGCTAAGGGTTCCGGGTTCGATTCCTGGCATGGCCGAAAAATGGCTTTACTCTTTCACAGTGATGAATTAATGGCCAGGAGATTGGATGTTGTGCATGTCCTAGTCTTAAGTTGGATTATAAGACATATAAAGCAGCTATGACAGACCTAGCAAGCCGGTAGTGGAAAATATAGGCTTATGGCTTCACTAAAAAACGGACCACAGGCTGAAAACAATAATAGATGTTCGAGTTCAATTATTACCATCAAAACGGTAAAGTTTGTTTAAATTTGTAGTTCACTATAACGCCGACAGATGTCTCATGAATTTAGTCTTAAAAGGCTTTTTCAAATAATAAACCGTTAGCCGTGTTCCAACCAAGCGCTGTACGGTCGTGCTATAAATTGTGTTAGCAATAGTTTATACATATGGTGTATTTCGATCACTACTCTGCTCATCAGGTTATGGGCCCAGGTTATGCGAGTGGAAACGAAACAATACTTTGATTAAACGAAAAGTTATAAATCAAAAAAGTGCAGAAGTTGACCGATTCGTTAGCCTAAGAAAATGGCAAACGCTACGCATTCAACACACTCGATCTGTTGTCACGCGACAACTACGATACATGGGAAATACAAGCCGCGACAACTACGATACATGGGAAATACAAGCCGAAGCATGGTAATAAAAAATGATACATGGGGATATGTGTCAGGAGAAATACCACAACCCGAAGTGGTTGGCGAAAATGCGATGCTTGTTGCCGCGCAAGTCGCACACAAAGTTTGGCTAGTGGCCGATCAGAAGGCAAAAGCTGATTTAATCCCGTCTATCAATCCATCTGAATTAAAACAGATTCGGGGATGCGTTACTTCACGCGATGTATGGATCAAACTAAAATCAATCTACGCATCAAAGAGGCCCGCTGACAAGGCAACATTGCTCAAACGTCTCACCCAACACAAGATTCAAGATGGCGACGATGTGACTGAACATCTCGCTGGATTTTTTGACGCTGTGGATAAGTTGCAAACAATGAAAGGCAAAAATTGTTGACAACAACAGCAAGGTGACATTCGAGAAATATCGCGCAACCAAGTTGTTGCGAATATAATTGGTGACTTATTCTACTTATGTGTGAAAGCGATCAGCAAGCGTGAATGGTCACAGGATAAAAAGTTCTAAAAAGTGAATTAGAAATTTGGCACGCTCGACTTGGTCATTTGAATTCGAGGGAAATGGTCAATATGCTCAAGAACCAATGTGTGATCGGTTTAAAACTCAATGACTCTACTGACTTAAAAAACTGCCACACCTGTCTAGAAGGAAAAATAACATCAACTCCTTTCACCAAATGAGAGGTAACCTCAAAAGAGCTTCTGGAGTTAATCCATTCCGACGTCTGCGGGCCGAGGAGGGAAGCATCTCAAGGTGGCGCACGTTATTTTGTAACCTTCATAGACGACTACAGTCGATGGTGTCAAGTCTACTTCCTTCGTCACAGGGAAGAGGTCACTGAGAAGTTCATTGAGTTCAAGAATCTAGCCGAAAATCAGACAGGGCATAAGATAAAAGTTCTTCAATCGGATAATGGCAAAGAATATTGCAACTATAAAATGGATTCCATTTTCAAAAGTGCAGGCATCCAACGACGTCTAACAGCTCTGCACACCCCAGAGCAGAACGGTGTCACGGAAAGGAAACCTCACTCTGGTTGAGGCTGCTCGATGCATGCTACTAGAGTCCGAAATGCCACTGTCCTTTTGGGTCGAGGCCATAGCGACAGTCAATCATGTCCGAAATTGATGCACAACAAAAGGGTTGTCTGAAGGAACTCCATACGAAAGATAGTTGGGAAGACGGCCGAATATCTCGCATCTTCGCATATTCGGGGAGAAAGCCGTCATCCTCGACAAGTCTCCCAATAAAGGAAAGTTCGAGCCACAAGGAAAGAAAGGGGTCTTTGTTGGCTACTCTGACTGTTCCAAGGCCTACCGGGTATGGCAACCAAGTGAACGAAAAATCCGTGTCTCCCGGGACATAAGATTCTGTGCCAAGCCTGGCCCTGGACGCACATCTGTAGACTTTCTTCAAGAAGAAGAAACATCCTTTCAACCAGAAGGAGGGGGGTTCAATGAAGAAGAGTCTTCGCAAAAGGACGTAGAGATCAGTCCGAACGCTCTGGAAGACGATGAACCATTTCATGGATTTGAGGTGAATGATGACCTCATGCTCGACATTGGAGAGCGACAAGCTCATCAAGGTGCCACCCACAGGGACCGAATCCGACATGCTGGTCGAACGAGGACCCGGCAGACTAAAGTTAATGCGTACCGGAAGAAGGGGTCGCCCCACTAAAATATACCAGCCCGTTGCCAACCGGGCCGATCAGAACGTTGCTCTCAACAATGATCCGCCATACGGTAAAGATACTGGGCATTCAAACACTACATTATCTCAACAAACTATGGAGCCCAACAACGTTCAAAGTAACAGGGAAGATGGGTCGTTTCATAAAGCTCCAGTTGCAATGAACGCCTCAGAGATTCACATCGACATTGCCATGAAGGGGCCAGATCGCGAGGAATGGTTTGATGCAATCTATTCTGAGATCAGATGCTTGGTCGCCAACGACACTTGGGAAATCGTTGATAGACCGACCAACAATAGAGTGATCAACTGTAGGGTGGTTCTCCGAAACAAGCATAATTCTGATGGAACGTTACTTCAAAGGAAGGCAAGGGTGGTCGCAAGAGGCTTTGCCCAAAGACCAGGAATCGACTTTGTGGACACTTTTGCTCCAGTTGCCAGGATTGAATCATTTTGGTTACTCATGGCATTGTCATCGAAGCTCAACTTAAAAGTCTCACAGCTCGACATTACAACGGCCTATCTGAATGGTGACATCGACACACTAACATTCATGGAACAGCCGGACTTGCTTGTTGAGGCACTACAAAAGATGATTAGGACTGAAAAAGATGACAGCATTGTTGGAAAGCAAAAGACATGCTTCGTAAACTGAAATCCGGTAACAAAGTCTGCAAACTTCGGAAGGCCATTTACGGGCTCCGTCAAGCTGGTTGACAGTGGCACGCTAAATTAAATGCAACCTTAGAATCCATCGGGTTGCAGCCCACAAACTCTGACCCATGCGTGTATGTCGATAGTCGAAGTAAACACCCAGTCTATGTGCTCATCTATGTTGATGACATCGTGATCGCTTCTGGAAACCCGGAGCAAACCAGAGACATTAAAGGTGAACTGTCAAACAGATTTGAGGTAAAGGACCTTGGAGCTATAAATCATTGTTTAGGAATTGAAGTGAACCAATCCAAGGACAAAGTCACGTTACGTCAGAATGGCTACATCAGGGATGTCTTACATAAGTTCGGGATGGATGACTGCAAACCAGCGAAGACACCGATATCAACCGGGGTCAAGTTTGTTTCTTCCTCCCCTACCACAGAAGAAACAAAGCAATATCCATTCAGAGAGTTGATTGGAGCCTTCATGTACATCACCATCGGTACCCGTTCCGACATCGCTTACGCAGTCAACATGCCGAGTCAATATAATAATTGTCACACCTCAACTCACTGGCAAGCCGCCAAGCGTGTGCTAAGATATCTGCAAGGAATCGTTGACAAGAGGTTGGTCTACTCCAGGGATGATGAAGGCATTTCCGGTTTGGCAGACGCTAACTGGGGAAACTGTGACACTGACAGAAGGTCCTATAGAGGTTACACTTTCACCTTGTCCGGAGAGGCGGTATCATGGTGCTCAAGAAAGCAGAGAACCGTTGCTTTATCTTCAACCGAGGCAGAATATATGAGTCTCACCGAAGTTGCAAAGGAAGCAATCTTCTCGATGACCTTCGTAAGAGAACTTAGTTTAAAGGAGTTGTCGAACATCATTATTTTCAATGATAATCAATCAGCTGGAAAATTGGCACATAACCCCTTCCACTCAAGATCGAAACATATAGACGTAAAGTTTCATTTTATTCGTCAAGCTCTCCAAGATCCCCCACCTTTTCCTATATTCCACCCGCTGAGATTTCACCTGCGTTCGTCTCAGTCCCGCTTACCGTGTTTCTGTCCTCGTCATTGTCTCCGTCGTCACTATCCATGTCACTGTCGCTGGTCTCTCCCCCCCTTCCTTCTCTAGCCTCTGTCCCAGTCCTCGTCTCTCTCTCAGTGAGTGCCCTTATATATTCCGCCTTGGCTCTTTCTGAAGCTTCCGCTGCCAGCTTATCTAGGAACCTCCAATGGGCGGGACCTCTCAGGATATCACCCCCAATATCCCTGCACTTCCTGCTGGTTAGGTCTTCTTTTCTCAAGCGTACGGGCACATTCCAACACAACGTGATCTGGGGTACCCACCTCGCCACATTCCCACAGATCGGATTCGACCAATCCCATCTTCCTTAAGGATTCTGGGTATGGCCCCTTCCCCGTGATGAAATGTACCAGACCCGGGAATGGTTCCATATGTACTATTCTAGCAACCACCGGCGTGTGCGGAACTTTCCTCTTAAGGCCCTGCCTACCCTCTCTGACGGTGTGTTGAGCTTTTAGCTCTCAAAATAGATGGCGTTGCTAACGTTATGCGAACTGGTGAATTCCGGCCATCAGGTTGGCAGCATCACTGGTTTGTTTAAACAATTGGGAGGCTGGCTGACCGCGACCGGTAATGGGCCATAAATACAAGGCCTAGCAGCCGGGCCATATTACTGAGCAGAGTAGAAACGAAATCTTGGTCATTAGTTTATAAATCACCTTTTTAAAAAAAGTCTTGAACTATTTTTTTCAAATAAATATCTGGGGAGGGTAGTGATAAATAATACTGTATACTTATTTATCAGAGAAAAAAATTATTTAAGGTAAAATTACACATGACTCATTTTTAAAGATTTTGTCACTAACTATAATAACCTATACGAGGGAGTATGTAGCTTATGATTTTGTCATACCATTTATTTGAGTTTATTAGTAAGCAGGTAAAATAAAAAATAACTCAAATTTAATGTGCTAAATTTTGGCCACTGTGCTTTGATTAATTTTTAAACTTTAGAGGCTAAAGAGGCAATTAAATATTTAAAAAGCAGTTTCATTTCGAAGACTAGAACAATTTTGACTATAAATATATCTGTTATTTTTATTACTGATATCACCATATCATTCTACCTGTTCATGTTATATGCATATATGATAATCTAATTGGGTCGTAATGAGGAAGGAAGCATTTGACAGGTTATCTACCAGCATTTTTATCTAAGGAGATGGGGAAACAATTTAGGAAAAATCACCCTCAGTAGACCTGACCAGGATCCGAACCCCAAGCGCTCCGATATCAGCAGGCCAATTTAACACTGGAGTGACGCCTTAGACCACTCAGCCACTGAAGTGGGTATCCGTTATTTAATATGGTGTTTACAGTTTTCAAACATCTATAGGATTTACACAATTTTCCATATATAACTGTTTTTGGGAATAATTTTTTATCCTATTGGTAGATTTTAACTTGAGTAATATCTCCATGGTGTCAGCCTGCGCTGCCGTATGTTGGCGAAGACAGTTCCAACATTTTCGGGTTGAGGGTGTCATGTGTCAGCACAATGAACCCTCCAGCCTTCTATCTCAGTTTTATAGACTGAAGCGCTACTTATTCATTTAAATAGCTCCTCATTTGTACTCACGAGGTTTATTTTGGTTCAGTTACAGACCCACTGCTTCGCAGACAGAATTAGGGGCACTGGGGATCGAACCCGGGACTTCAGGATCTGAAGTCAGTAAATCTGACCACTATACCACAGAGGCTGTTGGGTATCAACTACTTACTTACTTTGTGGCATATGGAACACAAAAGTTTATTAACTTTAATGGCTTTGTATATATTTTACTTATCATCAACTCCATGTCGTGGTCAATATTGCTAATATGCTATGAATGATCACTGAGTGCGTAAATTAATCAGCTCTAGTAACTTTGCTAGTTCAATTTCCTGTAAGGTTGAAATTACTTAGTACTAGCGTGATACGAACTCGGCCAAGGCACAAGAGATTTTGAACATACAATAAGTGCGTTACAGAGTGTTAGTAACATTTACTTTCAGCTAAGAGCTTTTTTTAGAAAAATTACTTGGAACATCAGAATAATCGCTACATTGTTATATAGAAATATTTATTTGTATCTTAATTTTGATATTATTTCTACAATAAATAAAATAGTATTGCTACTCATCCGATGTACTTAAATTAGTAAATCAGATAGCCTAAATGCCAGTAATATGATACCATTAAACAAAACTTGCCCTTTACGACAAGCAGTTAAATAATCAATTCTATCTTTGAGTTTCTTTGTGCGCCCTTTCTTCCATCGACCCATGCTTCACAAACTTGTTATTCACAAGGATATAAAATAATATTTTGTAAATATTTTTCCACCTCAGAATTTATACAATCCAATGGATCTTGTTCCAAAGCAAAAATAGTCACATTTTATTAATTATATAAAAATAATCATCGTGCGTACTTATTGTTCGGGATTCGATACATTTCTTTTGAAAATAGCGCACAAACTTCGAGAATGCAACCGATTCAAATTAAAAGTAATCACATTTAACAAGCTAATACAATAAAATTAACATATTCACACTTTGAGTACCCAAAACTTCGTTCATTAATTTTTTGAAAAAAAAATTATTCCAAAGTCCAATCCTAGACCGTAAAATAAATATAGTAGATAAAAACATACTGAGAATGTCTCCAAATATCATTTAGACCAAATTTTATTTAAAATAACTATGTTTGATATGAGCAGGAATGTTTATTTTTATTTATTATAATAGTGGATTAAAAATTCAATGTACAGTAGTTTTCATATACTCTGAATATTAACACTTATTATTACAACTTGTAGTGCTCAAGAATGAGAAAACCCGTGAAAGAATGTAGGATAAGAGTGAAGAATTTTACATGTTTTATTGCCTCAGATAAATAAGGGCTAATGTCATAAAACTTTGTGTATGGAGAAGCATGTGGCTTTTTCTTTGAAAATAATGTATCACTAGAGTAATACTCTCATTGAAGTAAGTAGGGACCAACTATATTTATTCACACAGCAGTTAAGACTGTGAGTAATTTAGTTACTGAATATATTAAGATGTTTATATTTAATCACACAAAATTTTCATAATTGTACATTGGCCCTTCTTATCCCAACACACATAGTATTATTGTTTCTTTGACTCAAGAAGGTCAGAGAGATTAGCTTCACCCTCCACTGCTGCCTGGATTCCGATACAGCAGGTTAGCCAACGGTTTCAAAACGATACTAGTTTGTAAATGGGTAATGATCATACTAATGGCACCTATTATCAACTAAGATAACTATTTGTAGAAGGAAAAGTTGTATTTAAAACTATGTATTTTGACTAGAGGGTCGAATTGCGAGTTCTTAAAGCTCAATATTGTCGTGATTATTGAAGCCAACCCAAATTTAAAAATACGTTCAAAAAGAAAAAGAAATTATTCATTATATAATGTTATAAACAAACACTCTAGCTTAATTGTACAAAGAAAATAAATAAATCTATTAATAATTTTTGTTTTCCCATTTAAAATGCATTGAAACGGAAACATTTTAATGAAAATATTTCAATAACTATTTTTAGCATGGTTTGAAAATTTCATAAGAATTATAAAAGATGCCCAAATATGTTACTAAAATAAATAAAAAACAACAATGTTGAATTATTAGATATTTGTTTAAAACATTTTTTTGTTTATAACCGTGCAATTATGGGTAGAATCAGCCTTAAGGTATAGGGCTCCTGTATACATACGACATAGAGATTCATTTCCTCCATGCTTATGAATCTCATGCAACACGATCACACTCCTCATTGCATTGATTTGGCCTATTATAAGTATACACCTAACCATTATGGATTTTGCGTGAGTGCAAAGCACGCCGGCCATACCACACTCGGATTAAAGGTTTTGCGACCATGAGCAGCTACAAAATGTTGGTATGTGCTGAAAACTAAATACTAAAGCTGAAAACTTCTTCTCTTCTCTTGAACACCTGTTCTGGCTATCTCCGTTGGCAAGTTCAACGATTCAGGAGTAGGGAGCATGATACTCCCATCTCTTTCATTGGTTCCCCGGCTAGCTGTTGCCATCCCACGCATATGTCCTGACCAGATACTCCCCTCCACACCCATAGGTCTCAACATTATCTGTACATCCCTAACACTTCCCCCCTATCCGCAAAGTACTCCATTACCCCACCCATCCACAGTAGTTCCAATACCGCAATGGTACCCATAGCCTCAGCTCTTGGTAGCTCGGCATTGTTGCCTTTATCAAACACAAAGTAAGAAAAAATAGTGTCAAGTGTGCTCTCTCTTCTTTCTTTCGTTGGTTTGATAACAGCAACAATGCCGAAATATTATTATATTTGTGTTAAAATGTGTGTGCGACTACTTCTACTATAGAAGACAGAAGAAAGGAAGAAGATGTCACCTTTGTGCATTGGATTCTTCCCACATTTTGTCTCTTTCCTTTTGTGGGCTTTTTCATCAAATTTACTCTTAGTAGTTTATTTTCCCTTTTTCTTTATTTTTATCAATTTCCTTTATTATAAAATTATTTAGCCATTGGGCCACCTCGTTTTTAAACAATTTAAATTTGTTATTCCAGGACACTTGGTGTGAAACAAACAACATACTGTCCGCATACTGAGCTAAAGGTCCCGGGTTTGATTTCTGGCATGGCCAAAAAGTTTATCATTGGTGAAATCAGGGCTTCCTCTTTCACAGTGAGGAATTAATGGCCGGGGGCTGGGTGTTGTGTCTTTTATCGTTTTTTTTATTATTTTATCTAGCATGTCGTGTGTTGGATTCTTTCCATATTTTTCCCTTTTGCTCTCGGTGAACTCTCTTCTCTCAATCTTCACTCACTAGTTTATCTTTTACCCGCTTTGATGGTCAAATGGTCTAAGGCGTCACTTTCACAATAGACCAGATTGAAGATATGGGTTCGAATCTCGGTCGGGTGTAGCCTTTTTTTTAAATGGCTTTCCACTCTCCCTCCATTGAAATGTGTGTACACTTTTACTAAATTCAACCAAGTAGTGAGACCTAGTGACAAAAACTATATATATATATATATATATATATATATATATTCCTCATTTCCAAGTGTTATAATAAGCAATTTATGGAAAATACTATATTAATGAGAGGTTACAATATTTTTTTGTATTGGGAACACAAGCCTTGTCATTGGTCTCATTCGTCTGAATACTTTTATACGCAGTCCTTGGGGCCCTGACATGTTTTACTTCTAGTTTTTAACAGCCGAGATGTTTTTCATGGAAAGTTTCTAATTGTAAGAGGCCCAGGGAAGTGACAGTGGGCCAGGGATAGGGGGGAGGGGGGGGAGCTTGCAGGTCCTATATGATAATTACATATAAATGATATTACATTTAGAAGAAGGTACAGGAAAAAATTGAATAGAACCATATAAAAGGGAACAACACAATATGGCTCTCACAATGAAAATAAGAAACAGTTCAAATTTTAAACATGCTGCACTGGACAAAGAGGTAATGGCTGTATTAGAAAAATCGACACTACAGCCAATTTAACCTAGGTTCATTTGATTGAATCATTGGAGGAGTGTGAATGCACAACGCACTTCTAATAATAAATGAAGAAAAGGAATGTGAAGGGTGTTATATCTAGAGACGAGAGTAACAATAAAGAACACATGAGATGTGCAGGTGTTATATCTAGAGACGAGAGTAACAATAAAGAAGACAGGAGAGAGATGCAAGTGTTTTATTCAAGTGCTTGTGTTACAGTCAGTTACAGTTGTCGAAGAGAGCAGAATGAGCGTGAGTGTTGGTTTCTCCGCGTCAGGGTGTCAATAACAGAGAGTATAAACTGAAAAACAAACGGGATATAAAGGTGATGATATGGACAAGAGCTGGAGTTGGGGCAACGGACATGCCGCATGTTCACTGGCAAGGAGGGACACGTTGACGCAAACTTTATTTACATTTAAGCATTGAAATGTATTCACCCTGGACAGCTTTTATTTTATACAAATAGGCACATCATCCCTTAAGTAATGGTAGTTTTGTGTGTTAATATGTAAACTTTTATTCTAGTATTCCTTTTAATGTGTGGATTAAAATATATACTGTTGATAGCTACTGCCCCACCCTGTGGGAAAATCTGTTAGGATAGCTTAGTGGATTGGGTCAGGTGGCGTCAAAAAATTGTGTGGGTTCACTCATAGTTGTTTACTGAGTATTGAGCCAGTTGAGAGTTATTTGAGAAAGGTCCTCGCTACTGTCGGTGTTCTAACATTCAGCAGTCCACTTGCCGACCTAGACTTGATGTTACTTACATCTCACAACGCGACTATACTTCAACTCGAGGGTCACTAGGCTCTGGAGAGGTGGGGGGAGTATCTCCCTTGTAATGCAGGGACTCCGCACAGGGAATATTCTTCCAGACTGACCATCGACCAGGCAGTGGCAGTATGCAACACCCTACAAGTCAGAGCCCTTAATCCGACCCTTCAGTCCTCCCTCTCGGTACGGTCAAACTCGGGGTTTATATATCCATCATATAGGCCCTTGCCCTCTCTTGAGTTGGTCAAAATTTACTTATAGTTGCTTTGCAAGATGGCATAGCACAATTTAAAATAACAACAAATATTACATGCACGTGTGACTGCTGATGCAGGATAACCGATGATAGCTTGGATATCAAACTTTTTGTAAGACAAAGATGCAAAGTAATGGCAATACAAACTAATATTGGAACTATTTATATTGTATTATGTTTAGAAAAAGGCACAGGAAAGGTGGCTAGAAACACATCAATAGGAACAAACACAATATGGCTTTTACAATGGAAAGAAAAACACAGTTTACACTTTACACTGCTGTCACTGGACAAAGAGGTAATGATAGCCTCTTGAAAAAATCAATCCATTACCGCCCAATCCCCCGGCCTAGGTTTCATTCTATCAGAACTCATCAGGAGGGAGTGTGAAACGCAACTATCTAAAAGAGGAAACAAAAAAAACACAAAAGGGAGAAAGGAAATTTGTAAAAGAATTTCAAATTACACATTTTCCCTTTTCTACATTTTTTTAAGAAGTTGTGTTGCATGTTTCACATTCCTCCCTGATGAGTTCCAATAGAATTAAACTAGGTCAGGGGATTGGGTAGTGACGAATGATTTTCTTTCAGAGGCAGCCATTACCTATAAATAATTGGATAGTAATTTTTTTTAATATTTTTACCTAGTTCCTTTCTAAAATAATAAGTTTAGTTCAATTAAAAATTTAACATCGAAAATATATTATGTTGAATGATTTTGAACTTACAATATTTAAAACTTGTATTAATTAATATGTTTGACTACAAAACTACCACTAGTTTAATTATTATAGAATTATGTTGGCTAACTTGTGCTGCTTAACATCGCAATAAATATTTTACCAAACTTACCTTAAAAAAAAAAAAGATATTACCATTGCAACAGAAATATGGACAGTGAATGAAAGAGAGACTAGGAAATTGGAGGCCTTGTGAATAAAGTTTGTGAGTAACATGTTAGCTGTCACGAGAAGAAACAGGATTAGGAGTGAAGTTATCCGGGGAAGTGGGGATACAAGAAGTACATGAGATAGAGGAAGCAAGAATGAGATGTTGTGGGCTTGTAATAAGAATTAAAATAAATGGTACGGTACTCCACACAAACTTTCTCCCTTCATTGTTTAAAAATGAAGATATTACTCAAAACTTGTAACATATGTGAAACCAAATAATATACACTAGCAAACCCGAGTAAAAATTGCGTTATTCTTAAGTTCAACATTTTTTGACTCCCGGATTTAAATTTTATGATTTTCTTTAAAAAGAATTAAAGTCCTCACTAGTATATTTGGACTAAAAAAAAATTGATATTGGGTCCACAAGGGTCAATACTTGATATTAAAATTTCAACTTCCGGTTAAAATTTTCAACATTTTATTAGGGTTTGCACATCTTATGGATATTGCATTTTTATTTAAGTCCTCATTTATAAAGTTAGACCAATAAAAAAGGTGAATATTGACTATTGAGTCTAAAACAATAGAAATAGATCATTGCCGGACAAACATTCCCCTAATAGGTTAAAGAAAAAAGAACATAGACTTTCTGAGAGACTTACTTATCTACTTTATGGAATTAGAGAATTATTGCATTAAAACTTTAGTATCTCTGTACAACTAAGCTCAGAAAATCGTATTATATATTTGTCAATATCTCTGAAACTATTGGTTTTTAAAGGATATATTTTAATAAAAGTTTTATTTCTAAATGTACTACAATTTTGAAATGATAAGTTATTTAGTATCTTAAATAGTTGTATGGATAAGGAAATTTCCGCTTCTCTAAACTACTCTAAAAGTAATTTTAATCAGGGGTGCAGAATATGTCCAAACGCGATAACGAGGTTTGGGGGAAATTTGGGGCAGGGGAAAGTCCAACAATTCTGGTGACTTTTTAGTACATTCTGGTGCTGATATGGTAGTTTAATTTGTAAGATGACACTCAACACAGACACTATCAGTATGTGCCATGGTGTACAGGGGCTAAGATAATGTGTCAGAGGTTGAGTATAAGGAGCAGAGGAAAAATCTAATAATTCAACCTGGCTAGTGGCTGATTGAGTGATGAGTCATCAGTCACCTACCCTACCACGGGTGTTTAGTAGCTATGGTGGGGGGGGGGGGGGGATGTTTTGTTTTAGTTTGAATCCAGTCACTCTTATATCGCGGCCTAATTAAATTGCAATGTGCGCAAAGTTTATTTAAAACTTATGACATGCTTGTAATAATTGTATAGCCTTGAAATTGTTGTTTTTAGTGGACCTATTAGGGTTTGTACATTGTACAAGAGATAAATGTTTATAAAAAATTAGATGGTTTAGTGAAACAAATGTTTATTATGTTGTCAACTGTGTTTGTTGTGAATGGTGTGGAAGACATGATAAACTTTGATATCAGGTATCTAATAAACATCCCCAAGAAAAACCTAGAAGTAAGGATCAAGGGAGTATTGCAAGTTTTGTAAAATGTAAATTATATGATCAAGAAAAACTTAAGTTCTAAATAGCGTTAATATTTCCCCGAGTGTGGTTGACAGTGACAGACCTGGCAGTAGTGGCAAGTCTACGGAAAAACGAAATGTCTATGAAAATCAACAATGAAACCAAGTTCTCTCGGAATTACACTCCATTGCCTCTTACTCTCAAGATGTAAAATTGAATGTTGGTACCAGTAAGCCTTGTATCAATGAACAATTAATAACAATATGTAATGCACAAAAGGAGATGGGAGAAAACTAATTTTTAAAAGGTAGGTACATATATTATTATTATTATTATTATTAGCACCGCGTCTTACTACCCGTTCGGGTTATACGCACTTACGCTAATGTGTAATGGTAGGATGATTGTGAGATGAAATGAAGGACCTACAGTTTAACGTGGAATCCGAACCACTGGTGATGGCATTCCCGTAGGTACTATAAAAATAGCTATGGTTAAAAATATGTTTGAATTTGAGTTTTCCAAACTATGTAGAAGGTAATAATCCTTATTCCCTTCAGCCTCTATAAAATATTCATTGTTTTATTTTGAGCGATAGTGTTTTCAGGGAGTTCTTTATGAAAATGTTATGTTCTGGGGAAATATTGGATCACTCAACATATTCTGCACCCCTGATTTTAATAGAAAGAAAATGAATCAAATGCCTAGATACAAATTTTAATGAAAATCGTAAAGCCGATTTTGAGAATTTTTTTTTTTTTTCTTTCCACCCTTTATTAAAATACTCTTAATTTCAGGGTTAAACAGACACACAGATAGACGGCATTGCAAAAAACATTTTTTTAGGGTTCAGGAGGTCATGAAATGTCGACATCCATCAACATCTCGGCTGGATTTTTTTTATGGTCGTAATACTTACTTTTAGTGTTCGAACAGTTAAAATATATATCTTTTTTTGTTTAGCTTAAAAATTATTGGTTTTATAAAAATATGTTTCAAATTAAATATTTATATCATAAATAGACATATATTTGCAATGATCAGTAATTTTAAATCTCAAGTAGTTTTGAAGATGTGATAAGAAAATGAGAATTTATTTATAATATTTATCAATGCTTATAAATGAAATTTAATCAAAATTGTCAGAGCCAATTTTGAGAAAATTGATTTTTTCTTTTTTTTTTTGCTCTTCAGTAAACTACCCTTATTTTTAGGGTTAGATATCCAATTCCAAAAATGAAGCCCTATTAAAACCCTAGATACCAAGTTTAGCCCAACCGGTAAAATAATTTAGGCTCTAGTCCGAGGTACAGACAGACATACAGACAAACGGAAATTCAAAAATCACTTTTATGGATTCGGGGGGGGGGGTTCATGAAACGTCAAAATTTATCAAACTCTCGAATTTGATTTTTTTGACTATCACAATACCTTCTCTACCTGTAAGATAGCTAGAAATTAAAGCAAGGGTATGACAAAGAAAATGTTGGAAATGAAGTATGTAGGGAAAAAGATGGGAGAAGAGGATAACAGAAAGTGTGGGGAGAGAAGAAAGATGGGGGGTGGAAATGTATGAAGAGGGGAAATTATCACAATAACATTTTCTCTTCATTTATTCTCCAATTTTTAATATGTGGCTGCCAATCTATTTTTGTCTAAGATTTTCTTAAGTTAGAAAAGCGCTATTTTCGAAAGTTTATTTGTTTTCCAACAAGACCAAACTTCCTTTCAAGTTGACTTCCTTCCCTGTCACATATATTAATTCACAGCGTTTCAACATTGTGGGTATCAACAATAATCATTTTTAAAAGCACTAATACATATGACTAGCCCCATTGCTGAAATATCTTGAGTGTGTTAGATGAGCAATCAGGAGATTAGGGTTGCGTTCGCCAGGAGTAGATTCCACTATGTTAAAACCAGCAGCACTGAGTTGACAGAATATACACCCTGACATGTCAAGAAAAGGCCAACTATTCAACCTCTTCCCCCTTTAAAAAGAAAAAAGCATCAATTAGGAAATTAATAATTTGGTGTTTCTTCGAGCAAGCCTACAGACCGTCAACCATATGACCACTGTTAGTGTGATATGACACAAGAACACCTTTAGAACCCGATATCAACACTAGACAATGTTACACTAGAACAACAAGAACACCTTTAGAACCCGATATCAACACTAGACAATGTTACACTAGAACCTAGAACATCTTTATAACCCAATATCAACACTAGACAATGTTACACTAGAACAACCTAGAACACCTTTAGAACCTGATATCAACACTAGACAATGTTACACTAGAACAACCTAGAACATCTTTATAACCTGATATCAACACTAGACAATGTTACACTAGAACAACCTCGAACATCTTTATAACCCGATATCAACACTAGACAATGTTACACTAGAACAACCTAGAACACCTTTAGAACCGATATCAACACTAGAACAACCTAGAACATCTTTATAACCCGATATCAACACTAGACAATGTTACACTAGAACAACTTAGAACACCTTTAGAACCGATATTAACACTAGACAATGATACACTAGAACAACCTAGAACATCTTTATACCCGATATCAACACTAGACAATGTTACACTAGAACAACCTAGAACACCTTTAGAACCCGATATCAACACTAGAACATCTTTATAACCCGATATCAACACTAGACAATGTTACACTAGAACAACCTAGAACACCTTTAGAACCCGATATCAACACTAGACAATATTACACTAGAACAACCTAGAACATCTTTATAACCCGATATCAACACTAGACAATGTTACACTAGAACAACCTAGAACATCTTTAGAACCCGATATCAACACTAGAACAACCTAGAAAATCTTTATAACCCGATATCAACACTAGACAATGTTACACTAGAACAACCTAGAACACCTTTAGAACCCGATATTAACACTAGACAATGATACACTAGAACAACCTAGAACATCGTTATAACCCGATATCAACACTAGACAATGTTACACTAGAACAACCTATAACACCTTTAGAACCCGATATCAACACTAGACAATGTTACACTAGAACACCTTTAGAACCCGATATCAACACTAGACAATGTTACACTAGAACAAGAATATTTGTGTTATTGGAACAATGGGTCGAAGACTGTTTTTTTTAAATTCAAACTCGAATCAAATGTTTGAAATATTCTGGAAGCTAGATCAAAAGACAAATGTTTTTTTGTTGATTGTTTTGTGCTTGAGTATATTACTACATAGCTTTATAAATAAAAACATTTAAAAAATGTTTTATTGCATAGTTTGTTTGTAATATTTGAGTTTAATCTAATAGATCATGTTATTATCTAGACCTCCCGTGTATTCCCGTGGCATTGGAACTGTGAATTTATTTCAATCCTCTCCGATATTCTCAAATATGAAGCTGGAAAGATGGGCCTGCACCAAACTCATAGCTTCTGGATTAGAGGTATCAAAGCACTTAAAATTGCCAGAGAAAGAGAATTACAAATAGCTTTTTAGGGCCATTTAATTTAAAAAATCTGCCATTAGGGTAAAATTTTGACACACCTTACCCCCCCCCCCCTCTCTCTTCCACCCTTTGATTGGTTAACCAAGCACCTAAGAAAACTTTTTTTTTTTGCTGCCTTTCATAAACAAATATGGTTCTGCTACCAATTGTATATTTCAACCACTGAAAACTTATAAAAAAAATTATTACAAAAATAAAGTTTATTCCAAAAGTTGCATAGCCAACAAAAGTTCACCAAAATAGGAAAAAATATGATAGCTTTCAGGTGGAAGGTCCAGCAGCCCACCAGAAATGTGAACATGCGTGTACCTACGTTTCTCTTGAACCATTCCCCGAGCCGCAAAGTCATCTCTGACAATATGAGGCAAGTTCCAACAACAACTGGCGAGTATAACACTCGGACCAACAGGACGCTACACTTCCTGAGGAAGCTAATAATAGATAGGACCAGTGGAGAGCAGACATATAGCTGCTGGTTCAATAACATTGACCATAAACATTGTGAGGTAGCTGCTGGGTCAATAATATTGACCATAAACATTGTGAGGTAGCCGCTGGGTCAATAACATCGACCATAAACATTGTGAGGTAGCTGCTGGTTCAATAACATTGACCATAAACATTGTGAGGTAGCTGCTGGGTCAATAACATTGACCATAAACATTGTGAGGTAAGTGTTGGGTCAATAACATCGATCATTAACATTGTGAGGTAGCTGCTGGTTCAATAACATTGACCATAAACATTGTGAGGTAGCTGCTGGTTCAATAACATTGACCATAAACATTGTGAGGTAGCTTCTGGGTCAATAACATTGACCATAAACATTGTGAGGTAAGTGTTGGGTCAATAACATAGATCATAAACATTGTGAGGTAGTGCTGGTTCAATAACATTGACCATAAACATTGTGAGGTAGCTGCTGGGTCAATAACATCGACCATAAACATTGTGAGGTAAGTGTTGGGTCAATTGTCTTGGTCTATACAGTTTATTGTTCGCTTTAAATTTTAAGGTTATTTGAAATAGAGCACAAGTCTAAATC
The DNA here is from genome assembly GCA_039000515.1 of Timema cristinae. NCBI lineage: Eukaryota > Metazoa > Arthropoda > Insecta > Phasmatodea > Timematidae > Timema > Timema cristinae. The sequence continues at coordinate 51,091,320 of JBCFYV010011164.1, forward strand.
ATGGTTGACATTAGGAGGGATAGCCATCCCACTTACCTCCACTACTCCAGTATCACTAAGGTAAGTGGGATGGCTATCCCTCCCAATTTTAACTTTGTTCACCTTAGAGATGTCCCATTCAACACTACAACTAATCTTCTTTACCAACCACGTAAACAATACACTACAATACACCGAGGAACATCCCACAACTACAGACAGCATTACATAAAGTGAGCATATGGTTACCTCATTCTCTTCTTCAGTCATGTCAGCGTGCACTGTCGGTGCAGATGTCCTAGCCTGCACCTTGTAGCAACCCTCTCTCAGCTGAGACATCTCAAGCGTTAGAGCCTGGATGCACCGATCCTTGCGCCGGACACTCGGCTTGCAGCTGTTCCACCTCCCGTGACTGAGACTTGCTGCGCTTCATGAACCCTGACACAAACATACACAGATCATGAACCTCACGGTGTGTTCCTTAGCTCTACCAGGTCTTGCTGCGCTCATGAACCCCTGACACAAACATACACAGATCATGATCCTCACGGTGTGTTCCTTAGCTCTACCAGTCTTGCTGCGCTCATGAACCTGACACAAACAACACAGATCATGATCCTCACGGTGTGTCCTTAGCTCTACCAGGTCTTGCTGCGCTTCATGAACCCCTGACACAAACATACACAGATCATGAACCTCACGGTGTGTTCCTTAGCTCTACCAGGTCTTGCTGCGCTCCATGAACCCCTGACACAAACATACACAGATCATGAACCTCACGGTGTGTTCCTTAGCTCTACCAGGTCTTGCTGCGCTCATGAACCCCTGACACAAACATACACAGATGATGAACCTCACGGTGTGTTCCTTAGCTTTACCAGGTCTTGCTGCGCTCATGAACCCCTGACACAAACATACACAGATCATGAACCTCACGGTGTGTTCCTTAGCTCTACCAGGTCTTGCTGCGCTTCATGAACCCCTGACACAAACATACACAGATCATGAACCTCACGGTGTGTTCCTTAGCTCTACCAGGTCTTGCTGCGCTTCATACCCTGCACAACATACACAGATCATGAACCTCGTGTGTTCTTAGCTTTACCAGTCTTGCTGGCTTCATGACCCTGACACAAACATACACAGATCATGAACCTCACGGTGTGTTCCTTAGCTCTACCAGGTCTTGCTGCGCTTCATGAACCCCTGACACAAACATACACAGATCATGAACCTCACGGTGTGTTCCTTAGTTCTACCAGGTCTTGCTGCGCTCATGAACCCTGACACAAACAACACAGATCATGATCCTCACGGTGTGTTCCTTAGCTCTACCAGGTCTTGCTGCGCTTCATGAACCCCTGACACAAACATACACAGATCATGAACCTCACGGTGTGTTCCTTAGCTCTACCAGGTCTTGCTGCGCTCCATGAACCCCTGACACAAACAACACAGATCATGATCCTCACCTCTATAGCAAGGCAAGCCCTGCGGTTGTCCTCTTCCATTCTCTGCAGCTTCACCTCTCTCTCGTGAATACGCTCTTCGGCATCTCTCACTTGTCCCTCGAGCTTCCGGCGAGCCTCCTCCCCTGATCGGGCCTGGCACTGAGTCTCCCGCAGCTTCACTGCCAGGAGGCACTCGGCCTCCTCCAGTGTCTTCAGGTGGCGCTGGGTGGAGTCGGGTAATGTGAGTGGACTCCGGCCGCTCGAGCGGCGATGTTGAGATCTGAGAGTCTCTATCTGTGGGAACAGAAAGTTGTTGTGACATCAAGGAACTTTTGAGACAATACCAACACAAACAACAACCAGTGAGATGAAGACACTTCTCAAGCACTACCCCGGCACATCTTGTGTGTGCGTACGAGGGACTCACCTCCTCTTGGAGCTTGGCCCCCTCTTGTTGTGTCGCATCCAGTCGGACTTCCAGCTTGTGGGCAGCTGCCCTTGCCGTGGACAGGCGGCCCTCCAAGTCTGCGATTATGGCATCGCGGGCCAATAGGGTCATTCGCAGGGCATTTATTTGCTGCTGATTGTCACCCAGTGTCGTCTGTATTTCCCCTAAAACCTTTTTCTGTTGCTCCAGTTGGGACTGGTTATCTTCAATCAGACTGTCTCTCTCCTGAATCTGTTCACAAGAGAGACCGCCTTGATATGAGCTCTATTCCACTTGTATCTTGCATCAAACGTCAGTTCAAACAAGAATTTAAGCGCGCTTGCTAATATATATATAATTATTAACTGACAGTAAGGATGGAATGCTAGAATATTTAAAGATACGCGAGGGTTCAAGATTAATAAAAAAGAATGTGTATTCAAATTTTGGATCGATATTTGTTTTAGAGTTCTAATACCACATATTGAGATAGTTCTGCCCCAATATCATTGAGGAGAAAGCTTAACAACCAGGCCCCAGACCATTAATTTGATGAATGTATTATTGCTATAATTAGGGATGAGCACTCGACTCCTTAAAAGGATATTCGAGACATATATCCTTAAAAAATCAATTTTTAGGTGAAATTTGTTTTACAGCTCTAGTTTTGCTTATTTGTGGTTCAAACCCAATTATAATTATGAGGTGTGGAGGAGAGAAGCCAGGACTAGCATTGTGGAGGAAAGGTGGTGGGAGGAAGAGAGGCGGCAGAGAGGCTTATGTTCCAAAGAGATCAAGCCAGTGGCTGGAAACTGTTCATGATGAAGATAACGATAATTTTATTACTGTACAAATATAAAATGGGTAGGACCCTCTATAAAACAAGACTCACCCTATATTTTTAACTAAAATTCAAACCTTTTGTTTATATCAATGGGTGTGACTGTTGGTCTTAAGATTTCATGGTGAAGGCACTTTCATATTATTGTTGACATGTGTATGTCAGAAAGCTGTGAGCGATCGGACTGGTTTCCGTAGTGTTATGTGGGCAGTTCCTTCGAGGCAACTGTGAGTGACAGGCGCCATAGTGCGCTTACAGCGTTTCTACATTGCGCCTGCGTCCACACTACTCCTAGAGCATCACCAACCAAACGTGTGTTTTAGTAGTTGTATTTTGTTGTGTTTTATTAGGCTGGTTTGAAAATAGTGCTAGATTTTTCTATAGAAGAGGACGAAAATGCACCCCTCAATTTTTGACACAACTTCGCCAGTGTACCGGGACCAAAATTTGAAGGACAACACATGAAAAGAGATCTCAGGAATAGTTGGTTGATAAAGTCAGTAATTTTTATCAACACTATTCCAAAATAGAAAAATAACAATGAACATTAAATTTTTAAAAAAAATGAAAAACTCTGATAATGAAGAACAATCTGTACTGGACATAAAATTACCCATGACTGGCGACCAAAGAGACACATCTAGCGAAACATTGTATCCCACATCTGCGACTCACCCCTCCACGTCTGTGGTCGTGGATGCGAGACGCACTGAGGAAATCCTACCTTTAGGTGTGCGATTCCTTTTCATGTGAAAAATAACTTTTAAAATAAGTAATTGCTGCCAAATATTGCTTATGTGGTGGCAAATTCAATAACTCTTGAAAATTTATCTCTTTATCCCTACTGAGAAAAGATTATAAATTTGGTACATCAGCCTCACACGCCAGATCTCCCAATACTATGCCAAAGGACCGAATATTACATTCCCAAAGACATTTTATGTTGGTTCATTATAGGTCAGCGAGCCACACAAACTCAGTGATGTATGGTCTAAGGTGTCACTTTCACAATAAACTAGAGTGCTGATAACGGGGAGCCGATCAGGTGTACTTGGGTGGGGGGGGGGGGGGGGGGGGGGGGAGGTGTGTTCCTAAATGGTTTTCCACTCTATCTCAACGCAAATGCAAGTATACTTCCTCTAAATTCAACTTTCCTCATCTCGCATATAAGCCGAATGTGTTGTGATGTGCGATGCCAATAAAAGATCTACATTATATTGATATGTATGTGTGTGTCCTCAAGGGTCCTCACCGTGAGGTCCTTCTCGGCCAACTCCTGCCCTCTTTGTTTCAGTTTCTGTAAGAGCTCCTCCAGCCGATGATCTCGTTGCTTCAGTTCCGCCTCCAAAGCTTGGCATCGCAGTTTCACCTGGTCAGCTTGTAAGTCACATTCCAGGTGGTTTGTGCGCTCACTCTCTCCTCGGAGTCTATCCACCTGACACAAACAACAACACCCACACATCATCATGTGTCAGAACACAACCAATTAGAAGATAAGACGGTACTCACCTGCAGGTTTTCTTACCTTAGAGAACTATACAATGTTCATCTGCTGTTCTTGTCTTAGAAAATAAGACAATACTCACCTGCGGGTGTTATTGTTTTAAATAACCAACAATGCTCACCTGCAGGTGTTATTGTCTTATAGAACTAAACTAAGCTCACCTGCAGGTGTTTATCAACTTAATATCCTCAAATCACAATTAAGTGATAAGCCAAATTTTGTTCAACCAGGGTTGCTACTATTGTCTTCATACAAAGTTCTCTGTATTTTTCAGACACTTTATTTAGAGAGTAGTACAAACGAGTGAAATCCTGCTATTTAAAACTGACTATTGTGAGTGTCTGAAACCGGTGAAATACATGTATTTATAACGCAGCAGCCCAATGTTTCAAAGAGAAAGAAAAGGTAGCCCACCTTTTGGTGGAAGACTAGCCATTTAACTTGATTATTTCTTCAGTTCCCTTTTTATTCTATGCAAAATATTGCAGTTTAATGTTTAAAAATCATAAATACTCCAGTTTTTTTTTTTTTTTTGTGTGTGTGAAAATCCCTGTGTTTTCCAGGTTTTTGTCATATACAAATAATTCTGTGTGTTTCTCCGGCTCCCCAGGTGCGTGGAAATCCTGTCAACTTACAGAATCGTGAGCATGTCAAAGCGCTGTTGAATTTATAACTTGGTTTTAATATAGCCTACTCAGTACTAATGCTGGTAATAGACACAACAGCCAGTCCCCTGGCGTTCATTTCACACTCTAAAAGGGGGAACCCACATTTCACCAATGATAAGTTTATTGACCATACCAGAATTCGAACTCTGGACTCTTAGTTATGTAGGCAGACATGCCTACGTGTTTTAAAGATAATTACCACAAAGAGAATCTTGTACCTGAGACATCTCCGTGACTTCTTGCGGCCGATTCTTGTCTTGCTGCCCACCAAGAGAGGGCGACCTGGATAACTCCAAGTTCATATTTGAGTCCTCAAGTTGCAATTCATGTCCGTGAGCACTTTCTCCCCCCTCGGTGCACGCCTTCATAGCCTGACAAAGATTCAAAACAACTCTCACTGCATTGAAATATTGACACAAAAATGTTGTTAAATAAAACTAAATATACATTATAATGAAAGAGAAGAATTGGGGAATCTTTTGGCATTGTCACTTCAGGGACGTCTCATAAGGCCGCACCGCACACCTCATGTACAGTACACTCTGCCAAAACTTAGCCAAAATATGATAGATATTGTGCCACCCACAGATAGTTAGATCAATAAGAGTTATTTTGATAACTTTATACTTTAAAAATAAATATTTTTAGTTTATAATAGGTTAAAATATACGGTGTTTGAGAAAGTATAACTTTTAACCATGAAAATACATGATTTACAAAATACGTAAAAAGGTCACATTGAACTAAAAAAAAATTGAGGTTCTTGAACCTCGTGATGGAATAAATAATGCTATCACAAAGTCCAATCACTTCTCGAAATAACAACATTTATATTTGAGACACAAGCGGAATCTCGCCATACCTTCTCCAGCTCCTGGATGCGCCGTTTTAGGAGGCCAATCTCACGCTCTTTACTATCATTAAGTTTGTCCAACTGTTCTCGGTACTGCTTGTCAGTGAGTTCTACCAACCTCGAGGCTTGGACCAACAGGTCTTCCTTCTCATCGCGCTCCTTGCGTAAAGCTTCTGTCTCCACCTGAAACAGTTACAGAGGAGTGTCTCCATGAAGCTTGTCAGTCCTTGCAACAGTTACAGAGGAGTGTCTCAACACGTGTTGTGTCGCACACTACTCATTACCTTGAGCTCAATGTTGGTGTTGAGAAGAACCTCCTTGTCGGGACACTCGCCCATACGACTGGTCCTTTCCTCCAGGAAGTAGATACGAAGCTTCAGATTGAAGTTCTCTTTCTTGAGCTGAGCCAACTGTTCCTCGTACTCCTTCATAGTGCGCCCCCTCACTGGCGCCGACTGGCCCGGGGACCGCACACCCATTGTGACTAAAACAAAATCACGACAACATTTCAACACAAGCAATTCCATTATACAGGACGCCAGGAGTGAAATAAATATCACATGACCAATAAAGAGTCTAGGTCTATAGGTGTGAAATTAATATCACATGATCAATAAAGAGTCTAGGTCTATAGGTGTGAAATTAATATCACATGTTCAGTAAACAGCCTAGAACTATAGGTGTGAAATCAACATTGCATGTTCAATAAACTGTCTAGGACTATAGGTGTGAAATAATCTTCATATGTTCAATAAAAATCCTGGGATGGTAGGAACTTATCGGGGGTGCCCGCAGGGGGGGATCATGGCACAAGTTGCACCATCAGAATTTTTTTAAAGGGGGAGGGGGGATATTTCAGGAAAAAATTATTTAATAAGAAACTTTTATATTGTCATAAATTGTCAAATTGTTTAGAGACATTTTAGTGTTTGATGCTATGACAACCCTACACTATTAACTTAGAGTTGGAAAATTACCTGCTTTCAGAGAAATAAAGGTGTAAAAATAAGACACTAGATAAGGAAGCTGAAGTTTCAGGAGGTGAAGGTGGAAATGAAGTTGAAGTTCATAAAGATGGAGATGAGGAAGAGTATTCAGACCATGATGAGCAGCTTTTGTCTGTTGAACAGTGGGTGAAAAGAGGCTTCATTAGGCATTACAGATTCCTGCAGTAGGCTATGTCAGAATTATCTCAACTTACCATACTGTATCGTATCCTGGCACAAGTTGCTCGGGCAAAGGACAATGAGCCATTTAAAGATGGTAAAGAACAGGTGAAGAAGCAGCTTAAGGAACAATTGGTTGCTAAGCTTATTGATACTATCATCTGAGAATGACATTCCCAAGAAAATCACATATGAAGAAATTATTGAAAAGTTTGCCACATCAAGTACTCAGAGAAAGAAGCTTTTTCTGTTAAAATCTTATAAATAGTAGCCTACCTAAATCCCTGTGCTTGAAGAATTTATTTTCTGATCATACTGTAGATTTTTTCAACCTCGAGAGCTCTAAATGTTTTCTCTTTCCTCCACATAACATAGCTGTTTTTCGGTCACTACTCTAAAATAACTTAGTTTTTAAGGTTTTATGACTACTTACATAACTCATGTAAGTATTACAATAATATACTCATATCATAGTAGTTTTTACACATTTAGTTTATTTATTCAATATCTGATTAGTGATGTCTTCAATTTTTTTTATTCAATTCTTTCATTCACTCTGAATTTTTAAGTTTTTTTATGAAAGTATAAAAGGCTATTTTTATAAATGGTTATAGTAAAATATTTGTTTTATGAAATTCAGTCTTTCAAAACGACTTTCTTTTAACATATTATAGTTATTTTCATTCACAAAGTGTAGGTAATATAATTTTAAGACATGAAATTGCTCTTGTAAATATAAACTGTTCTTTTTTCCTAGCTGTTTTGATTTTATTTATATCATCCAAAAAGCTCTCTAACTGGATTTACAAAATAAGTAATGTAGGCCTTAATGTGGATTCAGTAGGAAATTTGAGATTCCAATAAAAGTTATGTGGTTAATTGGATTTTGGGGGGAGGGGTAGAGAACAATTCTGGGGGGGATTTGGACCATTGGGCTTGAGAGGGATGGGCACCCCTAGGTAGGAGTGAAATCAACATCACATGTTCAATATACAGCCCAGGATGGTAGGAATGAAATCAACATTACATGTTCAATATTCAGCCCAGGATGGTAGGAGTGAAATCAACATTGCATGTTCAATATACAGTCCAGGATGGTAGGAGTGAAATCAACATTACATGTTCAATATACAGCCCAGGATGGTAGGAGTGAAATCAACATTGCATGTTCAATATACAGTCCAGGATGGTAGGAGTGAAATCAACATTACATGTTCAATATACAGCCCAGGATGGTAGGAATGAAATCAACATTACATGTTTCAATATACAGCCCAGAATGGTAGGAGTGAAATCAACATTACATGTTCAATATACAGTCCAGGATGGTAGGAGTGAAATCAACATCACATGTTCAATATACAGCCCAGGATGGTAGGAATGAAATCAACATTACATGTTTCAATATACAGCCCAGAATGGTAGGAGTGAAATCAACATTACATGTTCAATATACAGTCCAGGATGGTAGGAGTGAAATCAACATTGCATGTTCAATATCCAGCCCGGGATGGTAGGAGTGAAATCAACATTACATGTTCAATATACGGCCCAAGATGGTAGGAGTGAAATCAACATTGCATGTTCAATATCCAGCCCGGGATGGTAGGAGTGAAATCAACATTACATGTTCAATATACGGCCCAAGATGGTAGGAGTGAAATCAACATTGCATGTTCAATATTCAGTCCAGGATGGTAGGAGTGAAATCAACATTGCATGTTCAATATCCAGCCCGGGGTGGTAGGAGTGAAATCAACATTGCATGTTCAATATACAGTCCAGGATGGTAGGAGTGAAATCAACCGTGCATGTTCAATATACAGTCCAGAATGGTAGGAGTGAAATCAACATTACATGTTCAATATACAGCCCAGGATGGTAGGAGTGAAATCAACATTGCAGGTTAAATTTATTGTTAAACATGCACATCTATCATTTTGATGGTAAGATGAACAGTCTAACATGATCCAGTTGTTTTGAATGGGATATTATTGATGTTGTTCATTATATCCGTGATGAAATACAATCTAACAAGATGTGCACTGCAAAATATCACCAGTAGGATCTAAGTTGGCCATCAATGGACCAGAATAGTTGAACAATAAACTTTCTGTGAAACAGTTGTGCCAGTTTGCCGGGCCACCAAACGCGTCGTGTTTGTTTTGAAAACAAAGACTGTCAACAATGAAATGTTGGAAGACGTAATTTCAATAAGGATTATTACATCATCAAAGTCATTATAATGTACTAATCATTGTTAAATATTATATAGTTAATCATATAGGTTTGCATATTTTAATAATAATCATAATTATTTATATTATTATTATTATTATTAAATCTTTCATAATGATATATCTTTCAATATATTTTCACAAACAGTTTTCCGGATCTTATAACAGATAAGTGTTTTTGTTGAATCCAGTTGTACAAACATATTTGTTTCTGATTCGCTGAACGCAAATCAACAAATACATAAACGCAAGAGACATATCTTCCAACAATACAAATATATCAGTTTGCGTGTGCTATTGTAAAGATAAATTATTACGAATCCGACATTATGGTATCCGATCCAGGAATAGATACTGGATGACGTAAGCAATAACATATTGAAAGTTCTCCAAGTAGCGCTACCTTTCTATCTTTACACAGGTTCCAATGGAATGTTCATTATTTTCTCTGACCCACCTCGGTGGCGTAGTTGGCTAACGCGCTAGTCGTGTTGAGCTAAACTGCTGAGAACGGGAGGTCGATGTTCGAATCTCGGTCGGGTGAACTGGGGATGATTTCTCCTAAATGGCTTTCCAATCTTCCTCCACGCAAATGCTGGTTCACTTTTTATAAATTCAACCATCCCCATTCCTAACCCATTATCGTAATTAGTAGTTGAGCGTATAGCCCGAATGGGTAGTAAGACGCGGTGCTTTGGACCACAATCGTCGTGAAATAACAGCTTTGTACTTCTAGAGATAGTAGAATGAGCGCTATATGACCCTTGACCTCGGAGTGGTAACTTGAGCTGAGTCATCAATGTGTGTGTCTAACTTTTGTCATCAAATTGTCTTCTGATCGTACTAACATATATATTTCAACCTTAAACCTTTCAAGGGTAACAACACATATCAGTTTAAACTTTATATTAGCCTATTTATTGTTGTGTTTTATTTAGTTTGGCTCAATCTAAATACAGGGTTTTCAGAGGAAGCTATTGTCACCACCTGAGACTAGATACGAAGAATGGCATTACGAAACAGAAATAAAAACCAGGAAATAAATAGTCTAAACAAAGAAAGTGACTGACACCTTAACTTTGTAAACGATACAATAAGGAGTGGAATACGATAACATTCTTTGTGGAAACTGATAATATCTGATTCGCTGAGTGAAAAATAAAGCTGTGGAACGACTTCTTGTATTCGCTGGAATTAATAAGAGAAGGTTGACATTACACAGGCTTCTCTACACGGATTACTATAAGACAGTGGCGTATGCAGGATTCAAGTTTGGGGGGGGGGGGCTCAATATCTGAAAGCCTATTTTTGAAAATATGTAAAGAAACTGTATTTCTCAATTCTCAGCAATAATCATAATTTTAGATTATTCATAATAATTATTAACCAGTAACCAGTGATGTAGCTTGTAAGAGGAATACTTCTTACTTTATAGGCATTTAGTTTGGTCATTACATTATATTATTATTATTATTATTATTATTAGCACCGCGTCTTACTACCCATTCGGGTTATACGCACTTACGCTAATGTGTAAAGGTAGGGTGATTGTGAGATGAAATGAAGGACCTACAGTTTAACGTGGAATCCGAACCACGGTGGAGGCCTGTCATTCCCCACATTCAGTCATTACATTAGGTTGTATAACTGTATAAGGATAAAATAAAATATGGAGGCTAACAGAATTTAGAATTATGTTTAATAATTCTTAACACATGGTAACAATGTACGATTTTTACAACTATTCTTTAACTTTATAATTAATAATAGTTAAATAGTATTTAGCATAGTAGTAATTTTAAATAAAACTAATACAAATGAAAGAAATAGTGCTTAAATATTGATTATATTTTCAACAGTGGCATTAAAAATTTTGAGAAACCATAGTGTCAAAAAAATAAAAATAAACCAAATAAGGTTAATAAAAACTATTAGCACAAGCCAAAAAGTCACAAACCCTTAAGTGAAAGAGCATCTTCTATTGCTTTTATTGTAGTGATTAATAATTTTTGAGATATTCACTTTTATGTCTCTATGTACAGTCATTAAAGCTAAAGATGTTAGCCGGTCTTCACCTGTGCTATTGCGCAAGTAATTCTTCAGTCTCTTCAACGTCGATAATGACCTTTCAACGGATGTTGTGGTCACTGGTATTATTGCCAAAATTGTTAATAGAATTGTTAGATTAGGAAACATTTTTCGATCTAAAAATGTTGATGTGTCGACAGCATTCTTTGGCGAGTCTGTAGCTTTCCAGTGTGATTCCCAAAGGCTCCATTCCGCTTCCAATATATCTCTGCTGGTGTGCTGCATATCATTCTTGTAAAACTCCAAAGCCGGTAACAAGTCGCTAAACTTTTTGTTGACGGCGTTTATTGGGATTAAATAGTCAAGTCCACTTAATAGATCCCTATGGTTTGAAAATCTCCCTTTCAATGAAGCAAATATCTCGTCCAAATAAGGATAGAATACAATCCGTCGGTAGTATTCTTCTGGGGTTTCGGTTCAACGTTTGCTCTGTAGCTCTGAGAGCCTACAGGTCTTGGTACTTTTATAGGAACTTCTAATTTATGTAATAGTCTATAGCTTTTGTAAACAGTTTGTTAAATTCTTCTTTTCCACTTTTCCTTCGCGTCGGCAAAATCTTTTCTGTCATACTAATTTTAACCAAATCTGAATTTATATCTACAGATTCTTTTTGTAGATATTTTTATGTTATGTATGTCATGGATAGCATTTTTGACATTACAGTAATAGTGATGATAAATTCAAACTTACATAAACATGTGTGAAGAGAAGTAGCTTGCCATTTGCCTCTGCTACGTTGCTCATAATAGTTTTCCAATGCTTCAATGATACAATCGAAACATTCATGGAATACTGAAACAGCATCGTGTCTCTCCACCCATCTTGTTTCGCAGTATTTGTGGAGGACAGTATTTCCCTTTCCTGCTGACACTAAAATATCTTTCAAAGCTTTGGCACGCTTTGCTGAAGCCTAAAAAAAAACTGCTGACTTCTAGCATTCGCAATTGTTTCTCTACAATATCAGGTGTTTTGGCAGCGTAACTTAAAACACAGATTAGGCAATGAGATGAGCAGTGATGAGTATATATTTCTTTAGAGAAATCACGTTTTATGATTTCTTGCACACAATAAATGTCCTCGCATTTCTGAGGCTCCATCGTAGCCTTGGCCTCGCACATTCTGAAGATCAAGTCCAAAACGTAAAATTTGTAATTTTATTGTATCAGCAATGCCAGCACCAGTCATATCATAAACTGGGACGAATGTGAGGAAATCTTCTCTGATATCCTTGATTTAAACATCAGCTCAGTCGGTAGAGTCTCTGCCTTGGAGCTATAAGATCCGGGTTCGATTCCCCGCATGGCCGAAAATTTATAATTGATGAAATGTTGTTTTCCATTTCACAGTAATAAATTAACGGCGGGGGCTGGATGTTGTGTGTGTTCTAGATTTAAGAAGAGTAATTAGTATAGGCTATAATCCGAGTGGGTAGTAAGACGCGGTGCTGATTTTAAAAAAACAACTACTCCCTGAGTTTTCGTCTTAAGATTCGGGGGGGGGGGGGGGCGACCCCCCCAACCGTGGATACGCCGCTACTATAAGATCGACCTTCCACCACTTGTCTTGCGGTGATTACTCTAAGATCGACCTTCCACCACTTGCCCTGAAGTGATTATTAGAAGGAAGACCTTCAACCAGAGGTCTTCTACACCTCGAAGGATGTTCAAGATACTCACAAGGAATGGTGCCATTGAGGATGGAAGGATCCAACGTCACATCCTCGAGTTGACTGGGACTGGTACTGAAACAAGAGAGACAGGACATGAAGTTACTAGAGGGTAGTGAACTATGCGAGGACATGAAGTTACTAGAGGATAGTGAACTTTGTCAGGACATGAAGTTACTAGAGGGTAGTGAACTACGCCAGGACATGAAGTTACTAGAGGTAGTGAACTACGCCAGGACATGAAGTTACTAGAGGTAGTGAACTAGCCAGTACATGAAGTTACTAGAGGGTAGTGAACTATGCCAGTACATGAAGTTACTAGAGGGTAGTGAACTATACCAGTACATGAAGTTACTAGAGGGTAGTGAACTATGACAGGACATGAAGTTACTAGAGGGTAGTGAACTTTGTCAGGACATGAAGTTACTAGAGGGTAGTGAACTATGCCAGTACATGAAGTTACTAGAGGGTAGTGAACTATGCAGGACATGAAGTTACTAGAGGGTAATGAACTACGCCAGGACATGAAGTTACTAGAGGGTAGTGAACTATGCCAGGACATGAAGTTACTAGAGGGTAATGAACTATGCCAGTACATGAAGTTACTAGAGGGTAAGAACTATGCAGTACATGAAGTTACTAGAGGGTAGTGAACTATGCGAGGACATAAAGTTACTAGAGGGTAGTGAACTATGAAGGCATGAAGTTACTAGAGGGTAGTGAACTTTGTCAGGACATGAAGTTACTAGAGGGTAATGAATACGCCAGGACATGAAGTTACTAGAGGGTAGTGAACTATGCCAGGACATGAAGTTACTAGAGGGTATTGAACTACGCCAGGACATGAAGTTACTAGAGGATAGTGAACTATGCCAGGACATGAAGTTACTAGAGGGTAATGAACTATGCAGGACATGAAGTTACTAGAGGGTAGTGAACTATGCGAGGACATAAGTTACTAGAGGGTAGTGAACTATGAAAGTGCATGAAGTTACTAGAGGGTAGTGAACTATGCCAGGACATGAAGTTACTAGAGGGTATTGAACTATGCCAGGACATGAAGTTACTAGAGGGTAGTGAACTATGCAGGACATAAGTTACTAGAGGGTAGTGAACTATGAAAGTGCATGAAGTTACTAGAGGGTAGTTGAACTTGTCAGGACATGAAGTTACTAGAGGGTAATGAACTGCAGGACATGAAGTTACTAGAGGGTAGTGAACTATGCCAGGACATGAAGTTACTAGAGGGTATTGAACTAGCCAGGACATGAAGTTACTATAGGGTAATGAACTATGCCAGGACATGAAGTTACTAGAGGGTAGTGAACTATGCGAGGACATAAGTTACTAGAGGGTAGTGAACTATGAAGTGCATGAAGTTACTAGAGGGTAGTGAACTTTGTCAGGACATGAAGTTACTAGAGGGTAATGAACTATGCCAGTACATGAAGTTACTAGAGGATAGTGAACTATGTCAGGACATGAAGTTACTAGAGGGTAGTGAACTATGCCAGGACATGAAGTTACTAGAGGATAGTGAACTATGCCAGTACATGAAGTTACTAGAGTGTAGTGAACTATGTCAGGACATGAAGTTACTAGAGGGATATAACTATGCCAGTACATGAAGTTACTAGAGTGTAGTGAACTTTGTCAGGACATGAAGTTACTAGAGGGTAGTGAACTTTGTCAGGACATGAAGTTACTAGAGGGATATAACTATGCCAGTACATGAAGTTACTAGAGGATAGTGAACTATGCCAGGACATGAAGTTACTAGAGGGTAGTGAACTATGTCAGGACATGAAGTGAACACAGTGTCACCACGATCCTCAACGGATGTATTTTTAATGAAGTGTCTTGTCTGGATCACACGTGCGTGACACGTGGAGACACCGGAAGTTGCTGGAGACCTTCCCGTGATAACGAGCAAGCAGCGTGATCTTCTAGGTCTGACAGAGAGGAAGTGTAGGTGCTAAATGTGGCCCTCCGTTTTGTCAAAGTGCCAGCCTAGCCGGGCCCTGGCAGTAGCACAAACAGACCAGCCTGTCTGCCATGTTGTAGAGCTGCGGTCACACAGTACTGCGTATGGAGGATGGCTCACACCTGGGGGGCGGCGTCTAACCTGGGGGAGCAGCGTCTAGCCTGCGGGAGCAGCGTCTAGCCTGGGGGAGCGGCGTCTAGCATGGGGAGAAGCGTCTAACCTTGGGGAGCAGCGTCTAACCTAGGGGAGCAGCGTCTAACCTAGGGGAGCAGCGTCTAACCTAGGGTAGCAGCGTCTAACCTAAGGGAGCAGCGTCTAACCTAAGGGAGCAGCGTCTAACCTAGGGGAGCAGCGTCTAACATGGGGGAGCAGCGTCTAACATGGTGGAGCAGCGTCTAACATGGTGGAGCAGCGTCTAACATGGTGGAGCAGCGTCTAACCTGGGGGAGCAGCGTCTAACCTGAGGAGCAGCGTCTAGCCTGGGGAACGGTGTCTAGGCTGGGGGAACGGCGTCTAACCTGAGGGAGCGACGTCTAGCCTGGGGGCGGCGTCTAACCTGAGGGAGCGGCGTCTGGCCTGGGGGAGCATCGTCTAACCTAGAGGAAAAGCCTCTAACCTGGGGGAGCAGCGTCTAGCCTGGGGGAACGGTGTCTAACCTGGGGGAGCGTCGTCTAGCCTGAGGGCGTCGTCTAGCCTGAGGGCGGCGTCTAACCTGAGGGAGCGGCGTCTAACCTGGTGAGTATAGTCTAACCTGAGGGAGCGGCATCTAGCCTGGGGGAACGGCGTCTAAACTGGTGGATCAGCGTCTAACCTGAGGGAGCGGCGTCTAACCTGGGGAAGCGGCGTCTAGCCTGGGGTAACGGCGTCTACCCTGGGAGAGCGGCGTCTAACCTGAGGGAGCAGCGTCTAGCCTGGGGGAATGGCGTATAACCTGGGTAGCGGCGTCTATCCTGGGGGCGGCGTCCAACCTGAGGAGCTGCGTCTAGCCTGGGGCGGCGTCTAACCTGAGGGAGCGGCGTCTAGCCTAGGAGAACGGCGTCTAGCCTGGCTGAGCGGCGTCTAACCGGGGGAACAGCGTCTAACCTAAGGGAGCGGCGTCTAGCCTAAGTGAGCGGCGTCTAACCTGGAGGAAACGGCTTCACGTATAATTTGTGAAGGATTAAGTTTTAAGGATTAGTAATAAATAATGTATACCCATTAAAATACATTCGAAAATAAACCATTTCGTTTATTATACTACAGCTCAGGTGTGTTATCGACGTTTGTAACGTAAGGAAGTCCATACAGCTCTCAACACAGTGTAATCCGCTCCCTAGACTAGCAGCACCTCCTTATAAACAAGCTGCAGCCAGGCGTGAAGATCCGATATATCCATACATGAGTGACATCACTTAGTTGTGCCAGGAACACGTCATTCTAAATGACTCTCGCTCCGGGTGGAGGGAGAATTGGCGGAATATCGTCTTGCAAGGCAGCTCTCAGACACCAACAACTTAGAGCAGAGCCTTGTATCTCTCGTAACACGACCTGTGTGAACCTTGTATCTCCTGTAACACAACCTGTGTGACCCTTGTATCTCCTGTAACACGATCTTTGTGACCCTGCTATATCCCGTAACACGACCTGTGTGACCCTTGTATCTCCCGTAACACGATCTTTGTGACCCTGGTATCTCCTGTAACTCGACCTGTGTGACCCTTGTATCTCCCGTAACACAACTTGTGTGACCCTTGTAACTCCAGTAACACAACCTGTGTGACCCTTGTATCTCCCGTAACACAATCTGTGTGACCCTTGTATCTCCTGTAACACGACCTGTGTAACCCTTGTATCTCCCATAACACGACCTGTGTGACCCTTGTATCTCCCGTAACACAACCTGTGTGGCCCTTGTATCTCCGTAACACGACTGTTGACCCTGTATCTCCGTAACACGACCTGTGTGACCCTGAAATCTCCTGTAACACACCTGTGTGACCCTTGTACTCAGTAACACACCTGTGTGACCCTTGTATCCCCCTACAGACTACCTTGTATCCTGAAACCTGTGTGACCCTTGTATCTCCCGTAACACGACCTGTGTGACCCTTGTATCTCTCGTAACACGACCTGTGTGACCCTTGTATCTCCGTAACACGACCTGTGTGACCCTTGTATCTCCGTAACACGACCTGTGTGACCCTTGTATCTCCGTAACACGACCTGTGTGACCCTGTATCTCCCGTAACACGACCTGTGTGACCCTTGTATCTCTTGTAACACAACCTGTGTGACCTTGTATCTCCCGTAACACGACCTGTGTGACCCTTGTATCTCCTGTAACACGACCTGTTGGCCTTGTATCTCCCGTAACACGACCTGTGTGACCCTTGTATCTCCTGTAACACGACCTGTGTGACCCTTGTATCTCCGTAACACAACCTTGTGACCCTGTATCTCCTGTAACACGACCTGTGTGACCCTTGTATCTCCTTTAACACAACCTGTGTGACCCTTGTATCTCCTGTAACACGACCTGTGTGACCCTTGTATCTCCTTAACGACTCTGTGACCCTTGTATCTCCTGTAACACGACCTTGTGACCCTTGTATCTCCGTAACACACCTGTGTGACCTTGTATCTCCGTAACACGACTGTGTACCCTTGTATCTCCGTAACACGCCTGTTTGACCTTGATATAGTGAAACTAGTGGGGCATGTAAGTTATATACGGCAGTACGGACTATACAGGAAACAGTGGTTGAACTAATGACGTGTTTTATGACTGATGAATATTGACCTTCAGATAAACTCCACGAAACAAGATTACACTAAGACATGAACAATAACTAAAACATGAATATCTGTTCTGACACCCTTAGCTTGTGTGACATTATATACTACTTACTGACATTAATGTTCATCCACTTCCAGATGAGCTAGAAACAGAAATTTGGCCAACTTATAGCTTTTAGTCTGTAACCGACGGGAAATTTCCAAAAAGTTAAAAAAATAATTTTTAACCCCCCTATAAATTCAAAATGACAGCGCAACTTTAATGTCGGTGCGGACCTTTCTTTGGAGTTCTCATTTGGCTAAACGGTAAGACATAAATAAAACTGCTCTGGAATTACATTAGTTTACATCCACTTGCAAAGAAAACTCAATCCAAAGTGTGTGTGTGTATGTGTGTGTGTGAGTGTATACCACAGTATTTGTCCAATTCAACCTTTCTTGGTGTCTATGTCAGTTGTATGTCTGTGTTGTGTGTTTGTGTTGGTGATATGATTGTGTTTGCATCGGTGATATGATTGTGTTTGCATCGGTGATATGTAAGTGTTTGTGTCGGTGATATGATTGTGTTTGTGTCGGTGATATGATTGTGTTTGTGTCGGTGATATGTCTATGTTTGTGTCAGTTGTATGTCAGTGTTTGTGTCAGTTGTATGCTGTGTTTGTGTCAGTTGTGTGTCAGTTTTATGCTGTGTTTGTGTCAGTTTTATGCTGTGTTTGTGTCAGTTGTATGCTGTGTTTGTGTCAGTTGTATGCTGTGTTTGTGTCAGTTGTATGCTGTGTTTGTGTCAGTTATGTGTCAGTTGTATGCTGTGTTTGTGTCAGTTGTATGTCATTGTTTGTGTCAGTTGTGTGTCAGTTGTATGTCAGTTGTATGCTGTGTTTGTGTCGGTGATATGCTGTCTCTTTGTCAGTATTATAGAAGCAATGCACTCACCAGAAAGGACTGTGTTCAGAGCCCTGTACTGTCGGTTTCCTGATAGGATTGCTCCACTTGAAGACAGACATTACGGTCACAGTAACTGCACCAATACCTCTATACACACACAACCTCTTATTTACATGATTCCCAGACTAGCTGTACATACACTCCACACGATACCTCAACTATGTGTACGGAAACTCCACACGATACTTCAACTATATGTACGGAAACTCCACACGATACCTCAACTATGTGTACGGAAACTCCACACGATACTTCAAATATGTGTACGGAAACTCCACACGATACTTCAACTATATGTACGGAAACTCCACACGATACTTAAACTAGGTGTATGGATACTCCACACAATTTTATCAAAAAGGTGTACAGATACTCAACACGATATATCAACAAAAGTATCACACGATATGTAAACATGGTGTAGAGTTACTCCACACGATAGACTACATCCTACATTGCGGGGTAAGGGTTCAGTTCTAATAACACCCACATTAATTTAGCGAGCAATGGAGGATACCACTGATAGACCGTGACCCAGTTGGTCCTGGGAGGCTGTGTGTGTTCCTCAGGAAACAAGGGCTGATACTGCGACTGCGCGCCTAGTCCCTCCTCTTACCCATTGAGGGAGAGAGCAATAGCAGGGGTGGGGGGACACAAGGCGTCTTCAAACTGTTATTAGTGGATACAACCAGACTGGGAGGATGTATGTCTTCTAACACACTGTTACAGATAGTATATCTTGTCAGGACTCTGTTACAGGTATTATATCCTGGCAGGAGGTGATACAACTGCTAGTACAGGACTGTGTTGCAGGTAGTATAACCTGGCAGGAGGTGATACAACTGCTAGTACAGGACTGTGTTACAGGTAGTATAACCTGGCAGGAGGTGATACAACTGCTAGTACAGGACTGTGTTGCAGGTAGTATACCCTGGTAGGAGGTGATACAACTGCTAGTACAGGACTGTGTTACAGGTAGTATAACCTGGCAGGAGGTGATACAACTGCTAGTACAGGACTGTGTTGCAGGTAGTATACCCTGGTAGGAGGTGATACAACTGCTAGTACAGGACTGTGTTGCAGGTAGTATAACCTGGCAGGAGGTGATACAACTGCTAGTACAGGACTGTGTTGCAGGTAGTATAGCCTGGCAGGAGGTGATACAACTGCTAGTACAGGACTGTGTTGCAGGTAGTATAACCTGGCAGGAGGTGATACAACTGCTAGTACAGGACTGTGTTGCAGGTAGTATAGCCTGGCAGGAGGTGATACAACTGCTAGTACAGGACTGTGTTGCAGGTAGTATAACCTGGCAGGAGGTGATACAACTGCTAGTACAGGACTGTGTTACAGGTAGTATAACCTGGCAGGAGGTGATACAACTGCTAGTACAGGACTGTGTTGCAGGTAGTATAACCTGGCAGGAGGTGATACAACTGCTAGTACAGGACTGTGTTACAGGTAGTATAACCTGGCAGGAGGTGATACAACTGCTAGTACAGGACTGTGTTGCAGGTAGTATAGCCTGGCAGGAGGTGATACAACTGCTAGTACAGGACTGTGTTGCAGGTAGTATAACCTGGCAGGAGGTGATACAACTGCTAGTACAGGACTGTGTTACAGGTAGTATAACCTGGCAGGAGGTGATACAACTGCTAGTACAGGACTGTGTTGCAGGTAGTATACCCTGGTAGGAGGTGATACAACTGCTAGTACAGGACTGTGTTGCAGGTAGTATAACCTGGCAGGAGGTGATACAACTACTAGTACAGGACTGTGTTGCAGGTAGTATACCCTGGCAGGAGGTGATATAACTGACGGCTTTGAAAAGTTACCAGACCAAATTATGAATCCCTACGCCGAACCATATGATCTGCAAAATCATGTGTTTAACAGCTGTCACTTCTGAAAGTCAAAATTTAGGTATATACCTAAACGTTGACTGTCAGCTGTCATCTGTCAGTCAGCACCAAAGAAGCCATGGGGATACTGTATTTTACCACTTGGGCTAAAACTTTGTATCTGGGGTTTCCATAGGTTTCCCCTGAGAGGTTTTTGGAATTAGATACCTAAACCTAAATTTACCTTAAGGGCCATTAACTGAAGGGGAAAAAGAGAAAAAATCCAGTTTATGAAAATTTGCTCCAAAGATTTTGATTAAATGTTATATCTAAGACACTATTTATCACTATAGACGAGATTTTGATTCTCATTTTCTAATTAAAATGACTGTTAGGGTACTTTATATGGGAGAAATTTTACAATTTTGATAATTTATCCACAACTAAGCTATAATATCTTATCATTGTAAAGTTGCAGTACTATTAAACATACAAATCTTTTATTTGAAATATATTTTTATAAAACCAAATATTTGAGCTATAACCAAGCAACTAGATTTACTTTTTAATTCAGGTCTTTGAAAATGAATTTGATTCCTAAGGTCTTTGGTTGACAAAGATGTTTCTCTTTTCTCCATTTTTCTGTAACAGTGTTTATTTATTTAGTACTGTGTCTTGCTGCCTGTTTGGGCTATACGCTTAAGTACTAATTAAGCTAATGGATTAGGAATTGGGAAGGTTGAATTAGAGGAAGTGAACCCATATTTGTGTGGAGGTGAATGGAAAACCATTTAGGAACACGCCCCAGTTCACCCGACTGAGATCCGAACCTCAACCTCCGCATCCTCGGCAGTCTACCTCAACACGACTAGCGCGCTAGCCAACTACAGCACCGAGGTGGGTTGTAGCAGTGTTCCTAGTTCCTAAAGCCATTGAGTAAGTAACCGTGTATATTATTTTATTTATGATCTTTGATGTAGTGTTTTTACAACACTGTATACTCGTATATACCTATTATTTCATTTCACAAATCTTATGAGTTTTTAGTAAATGTCTAATCTAAGGAAAAAGAGGGTGAAGGTCTGTGCGATGCGCCGTACCATTTTATTTTATTATTCAAAAATAATTATTGGCTTAAGGTATAGTAACATTTTCTAGTGGACCTCCCTAGAAAAATTAGCTTTCTGCACCCGTGTGTTTGGGTTTTACACATATAAACAAATTATTCTTACATGATAGCCAGGGATACGAGAAGAAATATACTCATATTTGCATGAATGTAGAATAGAAAACCATTTAGGGAAAAAAAAAACTTCAGTACGAGATTCAAACCCAATCTCGTGATTGACCGTCCAGCCTTTTAAAAGAACGACACCGTAGACAATGTGGTCACCGAAGCGCTCTTCACCATATTAAGTCTATTTAGAGTCAAATAGTGATGGATACAACTCTCAAACATATAAGTTATGCTTAATAGTGTGGTGGTGTTTTAATGTGGACTGCATATCCAAATATGTTTCATAGTTTAATAACAGGCCTACGCTTGTAATATCTTGGTTTAATATTTATTAAATTTGAATTTGACATGGAGCTGAAAGAGATTGGATGTAATGAGGTGGACTGGATAGAACTAGCTCAAGATAGAGATAGAGTGTAGTGAGGTGGACTGGATAGAACTAGCTCAAGATAGAGATAGGGTGTAGTGAGGTGGACTGAATAGAACTAGCTCAAGATAGAGATAGTGTGTAATGAGGTGGACTGAATAGAACTAGCTCAAGATAGAGATAGGGTGTAGTGAGGTGGACTGAATAGAACTAGCTCAAGATAGAGATAGAGTGTAATGAGGTGGACTGGATAGAACTAGCTCAAGATAGAGATAGGGTGTAATGAGGTGGACTGGATAGAACTAGCTCAAGATAGAGATAGAGTGTAGTGGGGTGGACTGGATAGAACTAGCTCAAGATAGAGATAGAGTGTAATGAGGTGGACTGGATAGAACTAGCTCAAGATAGAGATAGAGTGTAGTGAGGTGGACTGGATAGAACTAGCTCAAGATAGAGATAGAGTGTAGTGAGGTGGACTGGATAGAACTAGCTCAAGATAGAGATAGAGTGTAGTGAGGTGGACTGGATAGAACTAGCTCAAGATAGAGATAGGGTGTAATGAGGTGGACTGGATAGAACTAGCTCAAGATAGAGATAGGGTGTAGTGATGTGTACTGGGTAGAACTAGCTCAAGATAGAGATAGGGTGTAGTGAGGTGGACTGGATCGAACTAGCTCAAAATATATATATATAAAACTTAGGAGATTTTCATTCCCATTGTCAAAAATATTCTAGCAACCCTCTTTTCACATCAAAGAACACGATTCATAATGGTAGTGCTGATGCAGAGCAATAGAGCACCCGAGGCCTGACTTGGCATTGTCATTGCTAATTAATATACATTAGCAATTTCTGGATCAATCCGAGTTGGACAGTATAAAAATAAATGAGTTGGAGTCGAAAGTTCGACGTACCGACTCTGCAGCCCTGTGCAGAACGACTCTCAAAAATACTGCAACTTTAAACTGCTAAGATGTACAAATCACACTCAAATAATTTATTTGAAACTTACCAAGGGCTGTCTCTGAATAGCCTGCGCGCTACACTCGGCTCATACACTTTAATTTGACACACTTATGGTGCACTAAGGTGTCATCTATAAACCTCCTAACGCTATTTTCTTAACGTTTTGACCCTACCTCCTCCATGTAACAACAAAGAGACATTTAGCCTGCCCCTCTGGACCCTACCCCATGTTACATACATTTTGAAATAAAGAGTGAATGTCATTATTTCATTGAGGAAGCTTTTGTGACACTAAAAGGACTCGAATTCCATTTTGAATCCTGAATATAATGATTTCAAAACATGATCAATCATATAGTATCTGTGTTGCGTAACACTGTGATGTAGGCCTCTACTCAACCTCCTCCCCCCGTGTAACATTTTATTTAATTTGGTTTTCATTTATATGAGGTATTTAACACACACTTTCTAAACCGACTGATTATATCAGCATATGAATTATAAACCTAAATCTAAAACAGACACAACATCCAGCCCGCCGGTCGTTTTCTGCCAGGCTAGGAATCTCGAAGCTGGGACCCTTAGCTCATTAGACAGACACGCTACCGACTGAGCTGAGATTTTAGATTCTTCATGTAACATATAGGTCGACACAAGAGCTCCACCCCTTTCCCCCGCATCACATGATTTATGGATGACCCCTAAGGTGTAAGGGTGTGTAGTAAATCTCAGACATTTAGAGTCTCCTGGTGGCCATTTCCGAAACATGTGTTTCCATGACAATTATAATGAATGTTGATAAGGTTTTGTTTATGGTGTCATGAGTGTTCTCTGTAAACTTAGTAACTGTGCAAGTCAACAACAGTTAAAAAATATATCTCCCATAAATATTGACAAAAATATCCTCACAGAACAAATGTGGGATATAAAAGGATAATTTAAATCTCCGTGACGTCGAGCCTGCAGGTGGGCTATACCAACCGAGCGGCCACCGCCCTTGGCGATGATCGTGCCAACATTTGTGGATAGAAGGTGTCATGTGTTCAGCACAACGAACCCTCTGGCCACTATACAGTTTTTTCTAGTTTTCTAGTCCAGAGCAGCTACTTCTATATTCAAGTAGCTCCTCACTTTACCTCTCGGGGCAAGTTTGATTCTGTCCCAGACGCACTGATTCACAGAAATATTCTGAAAATGCCATGAATTTAACCCAGGATCTTTGGATCTATAGCCAGGAACTTGACCATTAGACGAGGGCTCAATAATAATAATAATAATAATAGGCCTAATAAAACCTTGAAATTTAAATTGTGAAGGTGTGATCCCAGTCGCACGTGTGGATTCCATTAAATGAGTCTCATTCATCTCACAATACCTACATTACACTTAGGTATTTAACGACGGTAGTAGCGCGTTAATAATAACATATAATATTATAAAGAAATTTAAAAATCTGTTTATAGTTCTATATTTTAAATATCTATAGGCTACATCACGAGTGATAAAATCATATAGAATATATCACAAGAATGTAAAGATATTATAACATTACAGCCTAGGCTTACACATTTTCATATTCAAGTCCAAGCCAAAAAGTTCTGCACAAAATGTAGGCCCAGTGCTACCAAACTATGAATATTTAAAGCACCAAGGCCCTACTAAAATGAATTCGATATTTTTTTTTTTCGTTAATCTTATGGTGTCAATATTTATTTTTCTCTAACTCTTTCTAGCTTTATTTACTAAAATATTCAAACCAATAATATTTTTTCTTTTGAAATAGATTTTCTTATTAAACCTAGAGTAAGAAAGTTAGCTAATTAACAAAAGTATATGAAAAATAAAACAGATAAACAGTTTTGTTTTACAATTTGTGTAATATATAGAACGTTTGTTTGGCCAAACTGTTTTGTTAAATTAAGTGTAGTGTAAGGGGGGGGAATCAACCACACTTTAAAGAGCATTCAAACGCCATCAAAACTAACTTTTACACATTTAAGTTGAGGTTAGTGCAATTTTCAAGTGCACTTGACTTTCAAGGGACCCTAGACGAACTATTCAGACAGGCCCATATTTAATTGGGGTTAAACCAAACCCCCAATAAATAAACTAGCTTAATTAGCTAATCACTCACGCCGTATTTCATAACATACAATACTCACGTATTATCAAATTGATCCACTGTGTCTTCACCAGGAAGGGAATACATATTTTATCATCGAATTTCAAAAACTTTAAAACCAACGTTAAATTCAAATATATTGCCAATTACTATTCAAAACCGCTTAACGTCAAAACCCAGTGTTGACACTTGACAGGCATACACAATGTCTACAAAATAAATAATTATTATTTTCAAATTAGTTAATTATTTAGTTTGAGTGAGGATTATTTTAATCCATTCATCTAAAAAAATATTATGACGAAATTTGAATAAATAGTATCAAACTGATATGATAGTTTGAAAATTGATAAAAGATATTTTTTTTGTTGGCAAAATCAATATCTAGTTGAAAACTTGATGGAAGTATTTTTTATGTTGGCAAAATCATATCTAAGGTAACTTACACGTGTGCTCTCTTAAATAGCTTATAGAGCCTTAATAGATAGATTAATAAATCTAAACACGGATTTAACTATCGAAATTTAATACATAGTTTGAGTATTTTGTCTATTAATGGGAATAGTTGGGATTTAAATCAATAGACGGAGAATAGACGATAATTCCAGGTGTAGAAAGACATCTAATTGGCCTGCACAAGTGACTGTACCTGTACTGCGTCCTTAAGAGACAGGGGGAGGACGTACAGAATAACAGCAAAAATAAACAAGAAAATCACAGAGTGACCCATATGAACAATGCACAAACAATTATGTGTGTGAATTTTATACAGCCAGATAGCTTCACATATACATCTAATTTTTAAAAAGGAATAATTAATAAATGGCAAGAGGTGATTTTTGATTTTTTTTTTTGAATGCGGCAACGTCGGTAACATTTGGGTGGATGACATATAAAGATAAATCAGAGGTGAACGATTTGAATATAATTTATATAAATTAATAAAATTGATGTTTAAACAATACCATATATATTGTTCAAAAATAATTATTAACTTTAATATTGCAACATAATAACAATGACTTCAATATATGTAAACCATAATAAAGAGTTAAGAAAGATCCAAAGGATCTATAATAAAAGAATATTGCGTCAACAAACCAAATTATCAATATATGAATATATAATTTTTTTTTAAACTATTCCGTTTATCCTGGAATTAATATTAGTGCAAAGGGACTAACAAACTATCATATTTAAATATTTTAAATAATTATTAAATAAGTATAAACTATTGAACAACAAGGAACAATTAATTTGAGCTAAGTTTCCTTCGATATCAATTTAATAATGCCATAAAGGCCGACATAGTCTTTTCTCCCCATTTAAACTTATAAGTCGTCACCTATTCTGGAATATTTAAGAATATAGTCTTTTAAAAAAAAATTAAAAATTCATTTAGTATATATATCACTAACCGGGAAATAACCCTTATCTACGTACAAGGTTTAAAATGGCCTCAGTCTGCCAAGAAAGTCGTTCCCCATAATCACATCTTAAGGGTGGAGGAAGCACAAAACAAATCTCGCTTTCAAGAAAACCCAGAATTTTTTTAAATAAGGAAATTTGTTTATCAACAACTAACATACTTCCATTTCCTACTACAAATGGCTTACCCTGAATTGTTTGAACTTATGTTCATAACCTTTTCCAATTTTTTTCAGAAATTCACAACTGATGAATGAACCACATGAACTAATGTCTAGTAAAGCGTTACTTACTTTAGAACCTTGTAAAACTATATAATGGGTGGAGGGGACTCTTACAGCAATCAACCTTACTCGTAGCGGAACCACCCCTAGCACTACGGGCTACAAGCTTCCCGCAGGGCATTGGCTTTGGTAATGGCCGAGTTGAAGGCAAGGAAAACATTAACTTTAGATCTATTAGGAAGAGCGCTCGTTTACTTGAGAGTATTCCCTGTGTTACGTGATATGATGGTCTAATGGGTTTGATCCTTGTCGATGGGAGGTTGCGTGCGCATGCAGCAGAAGCTGTTGCAATATCCCTGATTTGACCCTAAAGAATATATGAAAGCATTGACAATATTCTCCTCTTAATTATATAATATATATATATATATATTATTATATATTAATTATTAATATTTTTTTACTTGGCGCTTAAAACAAGTCTTTTCTAAATTATTCAGATATGATAGTTACCAGATTCTAAATAGGAAATTGCTAGTTATTTCTTGTTTTTAAGTTCACGCCCTGAAGTTAGGAGGCATCTACTAACTGTAACTAACTTCAGTGTGTGATGTAAAGTTGAGTCAAACTTGCAATGGAAAAGTCTTTTAAAAATTAACTTCCTGCTCTCAACAACCCAGAATAATGTAGATGTTCAATTTGAGACAGTGTCCGTTCTCGGCCATTCTGTATCCTTCTATACGTTTTCGAGAACTAAATATTCTTGTAAGTTCCATTGGACTGAGTATACACGAGTGATGTAATCTCAGAGCTTACTGTGGTTTCAATCATTGTCACGTACGGATGTGTGCTGTGCTCGTGCAACATGGTCGGTTTTTTTTTTATCAAAGTATCAATGTTACTATCATGAATAAACTAATATCAACTTTATCTGACGTTATTTATTTCTATAACAAAAAAGTGAAGCCCAATGTCAGGGAATAATAATAACTATTACGTAGGATAACAATAGGCGCACAACGTGGACCCATAGCAATAGACTACGAAACATAGTGGCATAACAATTAGTGGCCCAACGTGGAACCAGCCAATTAGTAACATTACAATTGTGTCCAAACGAGGGGTCCGTAACGGGAGAGTTACAAATTGGCAGCACAACGAGGGGCGTTACACTGTTCTATTATAGGAACTTGCCAGATGGGCCTTCAGATATTCTTTTTCTGCCTGCAGTGAAGCTTCAATACTAGACGCTAGACTAAAAGGCTTTGAAAGTGTGCTAGGTTTGAACGCAAATACAAAATGTCTACGGGCAAGTGGAGTAACATTCTTTAAAATTATTTCCACTATCACCCTCTCAGTAACACTCAGTTTTAATATTTCTGCAGCTTCTGATATGGCCAGAATGAAAATTCTAAAAGACTCCTGTGGAAACTGAAACTATGCACGAAATCCCTACATAACTTTTCCTTCTCTCTCTTGGTAATCATTGACCCAAGAACATGATCCTTAACTTTAACCCAAGAGAGATCTGATTGAATACCTTGTACAATATGTGGGTCAAAAACCCAGAAGTTTTACCAATACATAAAGCTAAAAATTCAGTTCCTGCCCCTAATTTAAGTTTATTTATTTTCGTTACTTCAAGAAGGAAGTTAAACAGGGCAGAACTTGACGACCATCACAAACAGATTTTTTTTAACATTCACCCGCTACCTTACTCTGAATTTTAAAGCAGGTGAGGGGGCTGGCTGGTAGTAAGGCCTCATTTCTATAATGGGTTATTTTAACACTATCTTCCATATTTCCCTCGATATCTACAGTATGGCTACCTTTTAACTTCTCTGAAGGATGTCGCCTCACCTTTAACTCAGAATCTGACATAATGGGTCCGCTGGACTTATTTAAATGGTGAGATAATAACGCCTCATTTGCCCTACAGTTGTACCGGGTGGGGGAGGGCACAGGATACCTCTTGCCTCGCGCTCCACCTGCAGTTCATCTCCTTTGAGGATGTAGATATCAGACTTTGAAGTGACCTTTCTCGTATCCGAATTGGAGTCCATAGCAAGTTTTGGATATGAAACAGAAAATTCACAAGTCATTGTAAGTTAAAAATGGGGAGGCTAAACTGCAATAGCAAATTGGTTCAGGATTTGTACCTATCCTGCGTCCTTAAGAGACAGGGGGAGGACGTACAAAATAACAAAAAAACAACATAAAATTGCAGAGTGACCCATATTAACAATACACAAACTATATATTAATATCATAAACTTAAATTAACTTTTAGTTTATATATACTATATTCAAACTTTTGACTGGAAATGTTAACTTATTTTAATTTGTTGTTTTAAATAAGTTTTATATTTGTCATCTTTGTATCAAACTACACTTGTATTGTCATTTTAGTATGTTATCAATGATAGTCTGACCATTTGACTCTTTTAAATGCACTAATTATTTAGGCAATGAAATATGTTAAATATTATGATTTTTTTATAAATTGATATTCTATGGTAATAAATAACTTGTATAGGGTATTTCAGTTGTATGGAATTTTTCGTTAGTATTCACATTTTTAAAATCTTAAATTTGTTTGATATTGTTAAATATGTTTTTGAATTCTTTAAATACCAATATTTAAGTTTTAACTTATATTTATTCACTCCTTACTAAAGATGTATTTAAAAGGTTTTCTAAAACGTTGATATCAATTTGTTAGATAATTTTATAAGAGTTTGTGTGTTAATTCTCTTATTCCCATAAAAAAAAGTTTTTTTAAAGTACGGTATTTCGTGATCTACTGTCCAAAAAGCTTTAAATAAGTCAACAAATATGCATAGCTGCAAAGTATTTACCTAAATCAATTGAGGTTTGTAGTTCACTAATTAGCGAAATTGATGTATTGGTAGTATTCGAGGAGGAGCGGAATCTGTATTGATGTTCATACATAAGAAATTTGACTTCAAGGTAATTCAATATACTTTTTTGATTACCTGCTCAAATATTTTACTAAGGTCACCTAATACTGAAATTGGACAGTAATTATTAATAATTTTCCCGTCCCCTGCTTTGTAAATGGGCATTATTTGGGCTATTTTTAATGCATCTGGATAAATACTGGTTTGAATCATTTGGTTGTTTTTATAAGCAGGGACAGGAACAGAAGTCAAGGTTGCTTCCTGTATTCACCTACACAGGACCAGCATGCCAATTCGCTCGTTCCGCTTCATGCCACTTCATTCTTGTCGCTCGCTTTAGTTCGTTCCAATGATATTTATAATATAACTGAATGGACATGTGCATATACATCGCCAATCACCAAAGCGTGACGCTCAAGTTTATCGTCTGCTACACTTTGGGGGGACAAATTTAACTGTTTCTTTCAATTTTTTTTATGCAAAAACAGGTCACTGATGATGTAAAATTGTTATTGTCTGAAAATAGTGAAGTATTATACCACACTTTCCTGAAGAAACATTTACATTAAAGGGTATATAATTTAGTTTTACAGGTAATACTATACAGATACGAATAAAATCTTTAATATATTTAAATATGTACCGTAGCTATCATCCATGTTGTTGGCAGTCTAACAAGACTATATTTATATTTAAAGTTGATTATTAGCTTGTATATTGGTTTCAGAAACCATATTATATTGAAAGTTCGATAAATATAATGAATAAGTATCTTAAAACTTGATTAAATTTGTTTGAATGACCAACTTTATGTAGTTGCCATACATTCAAACAATCACTTAGGTTATAGGCTTATAAGAAGTATAGGTATCCACTAAATCCTGAATTTAGTAATAATCTCAATCTGTAAGGCTCTATTTCGTACCAGAATACTATCATATATATATATATATTGGTAGGATTATAAACGTCCATTTAGAACAGAATTAAAAAATTCTTTTAGAAGGTCTTTTTATCCTATCTAAACACTACTAGAGTGTTTGATTCGGGTACGAAATAAAGCCTTACAAGTGAGCTTCCTTCAAAAATCATAGTTTATATATTAGGCTATATCAACTTAATCAAAGAAAAAACTAACCAGTTTCAAACTTCGATATGTTCTTTGAAGCTTTTTATAACATATTTATTTCATTTAACTAATCACTCAATGATGCATTTTATATATTCAATAAAATGAATGAACTATGTCAAAATACCACATTGCCTTGTATGGGTGTAAGAGAGAAAGAGATGTCCGAAAGTTTTTTTTTTTTTTTTTACACAATGGTATGCAGACGACCGCTCGAAAATTTCGGCCACAGATGTCTATCCAATTATATTATAAAGATCAATGGTTCGCTCACGTTGTACAGTGTCTAACAAAGTTTCACAGCGGTTTATTCATGTACTACAAAAATACCATCAATTATCCACATTACTACAGCCTTTTTATATTACAATCCATATCTAAGTAACGTTATCGTCATAATAAGATCTTATGACGTAATGGAAAAAATAAATATGGCATCTGATTCAAGATTTACACTCCCTTGATATCGATGTGACGCATATACACGTGTAAATACGTATTATTTTTAATGACGTTTGACTAGTTTTTATTATATACATCCATTGCAAGTGTTTTGTTGCTATGGTGGATCTTAAATAAATATAGGTAAGACATTTTAATATTCTTATTTAACAGCTTTCTATAGGTTTGTAGGTTTGGCCTAATTTATAGAATTGACTCGTGTTAGTTACCTGGGTATTATTTGTGTTCTCAGATCACCATGTTTGCCGGTTTGAAGAATAAAATCAAAGAGGAGACTGGCAGTGACCCCACGAAGCTTGTCAGTCCAGCTCAGAAGGTTGTCACGCCCACTAACAGGGGCAGACACTCTAGACAGGGGTCTGGCTCCAGTGTAGGTAGCATCTCATTGGACGGTGCAAGAGAAGACTCGTGTCGTCTCCTACACACTTGAAGAGGCAGGATAGCTCGGAGCTCAAGCTGCCTGATGGAAAGGTGGGAGACTTATGTCTTGTGCCAAGTTTGATCAGCCTTAGTTTCAGAATGACGATCCATTTAACGTAAATAAACTAGTGTGTGATCAGGTTTCACTTAACAACTCGATACAATGGTTTTGGAATGTTTGAAAACAGATTGTTCATTAAAATAAAACTTTACTAGAGCTATACAATAAAGTGTGGCTAGAGGTTATGACTTTCAGTGTTAGTGAGATGCGGAAAAATTATAAGGAAGTCATCTGCGTAGGCTATCTTAAAAAACAACTGATGTACTAAACAACCCTCTTTACTTTGTTCACAACATGATTGGGTAACGAGAACATACAATCCCCTCATTTAAAATTAACGTAAAATGAAATTCTCTCCGGGACACCACTTAAGTTAACTTACATCGCTATAGCTGCCATTTAAAAACCACTTACATTGTATTATGCTCTGTGAACGTTAAGTTGATTGTGATCCTAACTTGATTCATGTGTGAAAGTGTGAAGCACCTTGGTTTGACCTGCAACCATGACAAGTATGGCTGTGTCTATATTAGAAAAGAGTGTGACTCGCAAAAGTAGAACAAACGCACACTTTACATTGAAGGTGTGTGTGCGCCTCAACACAACGGTAAATTAAAATGAAAACAATTATTGATTTAAGATTAAGCAACAATACATAACGCTACTTCAGCCTAGGGGATATAAAATAATAGTAGTTAACAATACCTAATTATAGAAAGTCCTAGTTTAAGTAACAACTTGGTAGTTTTACAGGTTAGCTAGCACGAGTAAACTCCATATTGAGCTACGAGATATAAAGGTTAAGTGCCCATTACAGGAACTGTAAGTTTACAAATAGTTAATGGCGAGCTACAAGGAATCTAGGCTGTAAATATACTACAGCCGGTCTATTCCTCGTTAGCACTGTCAGGTCTTTCAATAGTATATTTAAATTTCAACACAAGTCTGAACACAGACTATAACAACTGCAAACAGTTGAACATTAACTAATTCAATCAGTGCCTGAAGGAGCCGGCAAAATAAACAATAGTTACCACGCGGGTCACTATTCTGGACTAGTAGCATACCCACGAGTTGATCACCGTACTAAGGTACAACAATAGAAAGATTAGAGACTGTTATCAGTCAAAGACCCAACTAGGTCATGGAACACAACTATACCTGATTTCCACAATTTTTTGAGCTAAAGAATTTGACAAGCCGTAACATGGTCATATACAGTATAGGGCGTCTGGTTATTGCCCAGGTATATACCCTGTGCTACACATTGCTCCTGTCCAGGTATATACCCTGTGTTGCATGTTGCTCCTGTCCAGGTATACACCTTGTGTTGCATGTTGCTCCTGTCCAGGTATACACCCTGTGTTGCATGTTGTCCTGTCCAGATATACACCTTGTGTTGCACGTTGCTCCTGTCCAGATATACACCCTGTGTTGCATGTTGCTCCTGTCCAGATATACACCCTGTGTTGCATGTTGCTCCTGTCCAGGTATACACCTTGTGTTGCACATTGCTCCTGTCCAGATATACACCTTGTGTTACACGTTGCTCCTGTCCAGATATACACCTTGTGTTGCACATTGCTCCTGTCCAGGTATATACCCTGTGTTGCACGTTGCTCCTGTCCAGATATACACCTTGTATTGCACGTTGCTCCTGTCCAGGTATACACCCTGTGTTGCACGTTGCTCCTGTCCAGGTATACACCTTGTGTTGCATGTTGCTCCTGTCCAGGTATACACCCTGTGTTGCATGTTGCTCCTGTCCAGATATACACCTTGTGTTGCACGTTGCTCCTGTCCAGATATACACCCTGTGTTGCATGTTGCTCCTGTCCAGATATACACCCTGTGTTGCATGTTGCTCCTGTCCAGGTATACACCTTGTGTTGCACATTGCTCCTGTCCAGATATACACCTTGTGTGTCACATTGCTCCTGTCCAGGTATACACCCTGTGTTGCATGTTGCTCCTGTCCAGGTATACACCCTGTGTTGCATGTTGCTCCTGTCCAGATATACACCCTGTGTTGCATGTTGCTCCTGTCCAGGTATACACCTTGTGTTGCACATTGCTCCTGTCCAGGTATACACCCTGTGTTGCATGTTGCTCCTGTCCAGGTATACACCCTGTGTTGCATGTTGCTCCTGTCCAGATATACACCTTGTGTTGCACGTTGCTCCTGTCCAGATATACACCTTGTGTTGCATGTTGCTCCTGTCCAGATATACACCCTGTGTTGCACGTTGCTCCTGTCCAGATATACACCTTGTGTTGCACGTTGCTCCTGTCCAGATATACACCCTGTGTTGCACGTTGCTCCTGTCCAGATATACACCCTGTGTTGCACATTGCTCCTGTCCAGATATACACCCTGTGTTGCACATTGCTCCTGTCCAGATATACACCCTGTGTTACACATTGCTCCTGTCCAGATATACACCCTGTGTTGCACGTTGCTCCTGTCCAGGTATACACCCTGTGTTGCACGTTGCTCCTGTCCAGATATACACCCTGTGTTGCACGTTGCTCCTGTCCAGATATACACCTTGTGTTGCACGTTGCTCCTGTCCAGATATACATTTTGTGTTGCACGTTGCTCCTGTCCAGATATACACCTTGTGTTGCACATTGCTCCTGTCCAGATATACACCTTGTGTTGCACGTTGCTCCTGTCCAGATATACACCTTGTGTTGCACGTTGCTCCTGTCCAGGTATGATTGTATAACTACCTGATGTTGTTTCTCGAGGTGGTGGGGTCAAAGGATGCCAAACGTCTGGAGCGTCGTGAAGAGGAGTGGAGACGCAGACTCACACAAAGGGACGAGGAGTGGGGCAGGAGACTGGATAAAAAGGAGGAGGAGTTCCAGAAACAGCTCCAGGAGCAGAAGGAGGAATGGAAGACCACGCTGGATGTCCTGGAGAGGGAGAAGAGTGTCCTTGAAGAAGAGAAACTAGAGATAGTGAAACAGAAACTGGCTCTGGAGGAAGCTCTAAGGGCTTCTGACGGTTAGTTTCATGTCACTACTGATGGTTGTTGTTATGTACCGTAATGGCCCGACAATAAGCCACCATTTTTTCCCAAGAAACAGCTCTCATAAAAAACTAACGCAGCCGATAATTGTCAATTTTGTACCTATAGGATTTGCATGTTGCTAAATTGATAATATTGAGGTTAATAGCCACAGCTTTTTAAAAATAGATGAAACTTGATAGTTGGCAAAGTTATTTAGAAATAGATGAATTACTATCTTATTTGTGTGTACATTGTTTGAGCCATAATGGCTGCCAAAAATAAAATTAGTTTCTTCAGCGCATTCTATCAGCAATATATCCTTTTGGTAAAGGGAGCTTACATATTTCGAGTTAGATTTTGTTTCAGTATGTTGGCCATTCTATTGTGAGAACAATAATTTAGTGCATGTATTAAATTTGGAACTGCAACATGGCAGATCATATCTAGAAAAAAGCGTGTTTTAGCCAGGGAATTAGACAACGTTATTATGTCACTTTTAACTTAGTGGTGATAAACTAATCAGAAACTCCGAGTAATAGGGAAGTGGGAAGAAAATACGGAATTGATGAGAAGAACATATGTCGCTGGATTTAAAAAAAAAACACTTAAGAATGCATCTCAACGCGAAAAGCCTTTCGAGGATGGCCATAATCCCGAAATTGATGCGCGTGTTCTTTTTTTTTTTTTTTTTTCTTGTAAAGGAAAAGAAACGTGATGGATATGTTCTATAAGTCGTGACGTATTCACATTGAAGACACAAGAAATTG
Organism: Timema cristinae; assembly: GCA_039000515.1. Classification (NCBI taxonomy): domain Eukaryota; kingdom Metazoa; phylum Arthropoda; class Insecta; order Phasmatodea; family Timematidae; genus Timema; species Timema cristinae. Next base: position 51,126,866 of record JBCFYV010011164.1, read on the forward strand.
CAAGAGAGCTACAAGTGCCACAAAGGGAATTCAAGGCAAGCCTTGGGTGGTGCCGAAGATTCATGCGCAGAAGTGATCTGTCACTAAAACGAAGAACTTCTTTAGCGCAAAAGTTGCCCACTGACAATGCAGAGAAATTGGTGAAATATCAATGGTATGTAATTGGTATCCGTAGACAGAATGACTATCTTCTTAGTCAAATTGGAAAAACAGATGTAACACCCGTGTATTTCGACATGCCAAGTAATACTTGCGTGGATGTAAAGGGATCCAAATCCATTGTTGTGAAGACAACTGGCAACGAAAAATTGTGTGTTACAGCTATGTTAGCTGTAACTGCTGAGGGTAGGAAGCTACCCCCATATATATTTAAGAAAAAACCCGAAAGAAACCCTGCCCGGGGGAATCATTGTCAGGTGTCAAGAGAAGGGGTGGATGACAGAATTAATGTGTGATTGGCTAGCAGTCGTGTGGATAGAAGGCCTGGAGCTCTTCTTAAAAACAACGGGCAATGTTAGTGCTTGATGCGTTCAAAGGGCATCTTACTCCAAATGTGAAAAAAAAAGTCAAGGCAACAAATTCAGATTTTGTTGTGACTTCACAACTACAAGTCCTTGATGTGGTTTTGAATATATCCTTCAAGGACAACCTCCGAAAGGAGTATTCAGACTGGCTTTTGTCAGGAGATCATCCCCTAACCCCAAGTGGTAAAAATAAGAAGCCTTTGTTGAACCTGCTTTGCAAGTGGTATTAACTCCTCGGGGAAGGATATCTGCTGAATCCATTGTCCACGGATTTAATTTATTTAGCACCGCGTCTCACTACCCACTCGGGTTGTACGCTTAAGTACTAATTACGCTAATGGATTAGGAATGGGGAAGGTTGAATTTAGAGGAAGTGAACCTGCATTTATGTGGAGGGAGAGTGGAAAACCATTTAGGAAAAACCACCCCAGTTCACCCGACTGAGATTCGAACCTGGATCTTCCCGTCCTCGGTGGTCTAACTCATCACGAATGGCGCACTAGCTAACTATGCCGCCGAGGCGGGTTCACAGATTTAAGAAGTGTTGCCTATCCAATAAGATGGATGGCACAGAAGATGATATTTTGTGGGAGGACCACACAGAAGTGACCAATAATAGTGAAGAAAGTGACACAGAAGAGTCCAATGAGAGTGAAGAAAGTGACACTGATGAGAGCAGTTATGAATGTTTACATTTTTTTTCTTTCTTCAAAGGGTTCTCATTGTTGAGCTATTTTTAGCTGTTACATTAAGTGTCTTATTTTTATTTCCAAGTGATCTTCATTTTTAGTGTAAATAGTGTGGTTTTTTTTCTCTGAAAGTGATTTTATATATTTAAGTAACCTAATTTTAAGTGTAGGCAAGGTAGTAAATAATTTTTATTTTCAAATGATTTAATACACACTGATCATATTTAAGTGGGAATATTGTTTTTTTCTCTGAAAGTGTTTGAAAATTTAGGGTGCGGCCTATTTTCGGGCCAATACGGTACTGATGATTATTGTTTAGATGTACTCTCTCCCCGCTCCTAGAACACTTGCTCAGTAAGTGCTCTACACTTTGTACTAGGGGCTGTTCAGTGTAAGATGGGAGTGCGAGAAAAGGCCATGGTTTTTTGCAGTTCTTTTTAATCAAAATTGTTTATTAGTCAAAATAAATCAAATAGTGCTTCAATATAAACATGAGAATTTAATTTTCCTCACATGGTGACCTCAACAGTTGTTGATTATCCGTCTAGGGTGTCCTGCAATTTAATGACAACTTTTCCTCTTCATTTAAAAAGTTTGTCGTTGGCAAGTACCGCTACCCACTTTGGTGGCTGCATGGTTTAACGCCCTACTCTTACAGTAGACTAGACAGAGGAGGTCGGGATTCGAATCTCGGTCAGGGGTACTGAGGATGGATTTTCCAAAGTGCCTTTCCACTCTCCCTTTACACAAATGCGGGTATACTTACGATAAAATAACCTTGCTAATCCCTAAATCCAGGTGTTTAATCAGTACATAACTTATAACCCAAACAAGTTGTAAGACACAGTACTAAAAGATAAAAAAAAGCTAATGCCACCATGCTCAAGATAGGTATTCAACAAGTGTTGATATCACCATGTTGAAGAAAATTAAACTCTTTGTTTCTACCGGAGTAATATTTTATTTATTGTGGCCAAAAAAATTGTTTGCCTTTCAAAAGTACAAACAAAAAACTGGTTCTTTTCTCGTGTCAGCTCCCTCCGCACCTTAAAATTGAAGGTTTAGATTTCATGTCAAAACACTCAGTTTACTTATAGTCAAAGTAACATTAAAATACCTAACTTGTTTAATTTTGTGAACTTCAGGAATCTCAATTCATGGTCTTAATGTGTTATTTTTTTAAAATTATGAACTGATTAATTTTATTTTCTATTTCAATTTGTATTTGGTCCTCATTGGAGAATTGTGTGGTTTTACGTTACATATATCACTGAAACCACAAATTGTGTGTAATAAAATGCATTAAATACTTTCTAATTGAATCCTGTTATGAGGAGCTTTGATTTATTTTGCTCTCAAAGGTTGGGAGACTTGTTTTAGTGGCTGTACTGTCTTAAGACGTCCCTCTCACAATTTAATGGACTCTTGGTCTCGGGGAGATAGTTGTTCAATCCCGGACTAGTGTATTGAGGATGGGTTTTCCTGAACAATTTTCCACTCAACCTCCATCCAAATGTGGGTAAACTTCATTTAAATTCAACCTTTGTTTGGCTTTGTTGTTTTTACATCCTCTCTCCAGGTGTATTCCCTGTTAATTACCCTCTTTTACATGACATCCTCGAATTGAGTCGCTAATAATCCTAAAATGACGTGTCCAGGTTGGTCACGAAGTGTAAAACATGTTTACCTTGCTTTCTCAGAATACAAGAAGAAAGTATTCCAGTACCAAGAAGATCTCGACCAACTGGAGGGGTTTCAAACTCAAGAGATGGCTAAAATTAAACATTTGGTGAGTATTTGAATCTGAGAGATCATGTTCTAGGCTAACAATTTCATGTGTTGGTCCAACCTCAATCGCTCTTTTGTTGTACATGGGGCATTTGGTTACTTTGTCTATTCTTGATACTAGAGCAATGTCTGTTTTATTGTACATGGGGCATTTTGTTACTTTGTCTATTCTTGATACTAGAGCAATGTCTGTTTTATTGTACATGGGGCATTTTGTTACTTTGTCTATTCTTGATACAAGGCCAATCTCTGTTTTATTGTACATCGGTCATTTGGTTAATTTGTCTATTCTCGATACTAGGCCAGTCTCTGTTTTATTGTACATGGGTCATTTTGTTACTTTGTCTATTCTTGATACTAGGCTAGTCTCTGTTTTATTGTACATGGGTCATTTTGTTACTTTGTCTATTCTTGATACTAGGCCAGTCTCTGTTTTATTGTACATGTGGCATTATGATACTTGGTCTATTCTTGATACAAGGGCACTCTCTGTTTTATTGTACATGTGGCATTATGATACGTGGTCTATTCTTGATACAAGGGCACTCTCTGTTTTATTGTACATGGGTCATTTTGTTACTTTGTCTATTCTTGATACTAGGCCAGTCTCTGTTTTATTGTACATGTGGCATTATGATACTTGGTCTATTCTTGATACAAGGGCACTCTCTGTTTTATTGTACATGTGGCATTATGATACGTGGTCTATTCTTGATACAAGGGCACTCTCTGTTTTATTGTACATGGGTCATTTTGTTACTTTGTCTATTCTTGATACTAGGCCAGTCTCTGTTTTATTGTACATGTGGCATTATGATACTTGGTCTATTCTTGATACAAGGGCACTCTCTGTTTTATTGTACATGTGGCATTATGATACTTGGTCTATTCTTGATACAAGGGCACTCTCTGTTTTATTGTACATGTGGCATTATGATACTTGGTCTATTCTTGATACAAGGGCACTCTCTGTTTTATTGTACATGGGTCATTTTGTTACTTTGTCTATTCTTGATACTAGAGCAGTCACTTTTTTATTGTACATGGGTCATTTTGTTACTTTGTCTATTCTTGATACTAGGCCAGTCTCTGTTTTATTGTACATGGGTCATTTTGTTACTTTGTCTATTCTTGATACTAGGCTAGTCTCTGTTTTATTGTACATGGGTCATTTTGTTACTTTGTCTATTCTTGATACTAGGCCAGTCTCTGTTTTATTGTACATGTGGCATTATGATACTTGGTCTATTCTTGATACAAGGGCACTCTCTGTTTTATTGTACATGTGGCATTATGATACGTGGTCTATTCTTGATACAAGGGCACTCTCTGTTTTATTGTACATGGGTCATTTTGTTACTTTGTCTATTCTTGATACTAGGCCAGTCTCTGTTTTATTGTACATGTGGCATTATGATACTTGGTCTATTCTTGATACAAGGGCACTCTCTGTTTTATTGTACATGTGGCATTATGATACTTGGTCTATTCTTGATACAAGGGCACTCTCTGTTTTATTGTACATGTGGCATTATGATACTTGGTCTATTCTTGATACAAGGGCACTCTCTGTTTTATTGTACATGTGGCATTATGATACTTGGTCTATTCTTGATACTAGGTCAGTATCTGTTTTATTTTACATGGGGCATGTTACATTAAAATCTGAATTGAACTGGGCAATATGTTACAATATCTGTGTGGTATCGTTTTGTGTATTTGTTTAGTTGAAACATGTTTGGAAACTTGGTAAATCACTGAACCACCACTTTTCATCAACACGTTAACAAAAATATTAAGAAACATACGCTTAATGTTCATGTACTTTATTTACCCTAAAATTCACCATTCAGAATGACATATTTGTTATTTATGTTCAAACTAGATATAATTATTTATTGCATTGAATGTCTCCATATCTCTCTTAAACCCACCTGCCAAGAAACCTGAAGAAGTCATTTGAGCTATCACACTTGTATCAGTTAAAATATCTGCCATGTGAGTCGCCTGATAATAGGATATAAGGAAAATGTTTGGCTACTTTAAACAAACACTATTACTTCCATACTCCAATTTCCTTAGAAAGAGCTTTAGATCTACTTAAGTGTATTCATACACCAAGTCAAGTGATCTTCAGCTACTGCACGGTCTAACGTGCTCCTCTCGCAATCAACTACAGGGAGATAGGTGTTCGATCCTGGCCAGATATACTGAGGGGGTTTTCCCTAAATAATTTTCCACTCTCCCTCCATGCATATGTAGGTACACTTCCTCTAAATTTAACCTTCTCCATCCCTAACAATTAGCACATAAGCGTATAACCCAAATGGGTAGTAAGACACTATTAATATATTGGTGTTGCAAAACACCTGAAAAAATGTAAACTACAGGGAATTTCACATGAATTAAAATAACACTGGAGTATTTGTGAGTTTGTAATGTTTAGTTGCTAGATTTAAATAATGACCCCTTGCTTTGTAGAGAGAGGGAACCGGAGAACTAATTATGCATATACATAAACATGTTTACTGCACCATATGTAATGACTCCATATATTTATTCTACAATTCCCCAAATCATCTTCCAAGCGCCAATGACAATATTTCACGTTTGTCACTTTAGTGAAAAATGCAGGGGTCGACAAAACTAATTGATTATGGGAGCTGATTTTAAAAGAATTGGTTCACAAGCTACCCAGATTAAAAACTATCCATAATAAATATTGGTCATGATTGTGGCTGTACATAGGATTTGCCCTTAGACCTTGTTCTGTCGGGTGGGGTTGGGATTGGCATGGATTCTTAATTCTTTTAAAATAATTTAAAACTAAAAAATATTAGTACAATTCATGCTAGAATGATATTTTTAATGGTAGAAAGTAAAAGGATTAAACATTTTTCTAAAACAAAATGATAGTCAAGCATAAAACAATTTCTCGGTGTGTAATTTACTAGAGTGGCATTCACTTTCATTCAAAATATATTAAAAGTTAATGGTTAACTTTTCACTCTCATACATCTGCAGCTATCAAAGATGTTCAGCTGTGAGCATGCCCCACCACCTGCAGCTGAAATTGAGGACTTATATAGGTTAGGTAGAGCGAAATAGTACCTTCACTTATACTAAAGCACAAACCAGAACTGGATAATTTTACCTTTAGGACAAGAGACCTTTTTTCCATGCGAGCTACTGAAAATGTTGTCTTATGCTATCGGTAGCTCATGGTCGATTGTTTGGTGACCCCTGCTCTAAAGTGTCTGAAAAAATCGGGAAAACCTGGAAAATACAATTAATTATAAACTTAAAATGGTCATCCCCACAAACACTACTGAGAGTATTTGATGTGTTGTGTTTTGCGTGCAGCTACTAGTGAAGGAGCAGGAAGTGGCTGAAAGAGTGAATACCCTCAAGGAGAGCTCGTCTCAGATCGAACAATTGAAGTCTGAGGTGAATCGATTGCGTCGTTACGAGGAGGAGTACAGCAACTTGCAGGTAAGTCTCTCATTGCTTGTTGATAGTCCTATCATGGGGACATTCACTTGGGCTGGTGCTTTCTCCGTCATGTGTGGGCTGGTGCTCTTTCCGTCATGTGTGGGCTGGTGCTCTCTCTGTCATGTGTGGGCTGGTGCTTTCTCCGTCATGTGTGGACTGGTGCTCTCTTCGTCATGTGTGGGCTGGTGCTTTCTCCGTCATATGTGGGCTGGTACTCTCTTCGTCATGTGTGGGCTGTTGCTCTCTTCATCATGTGTGGGCTGGTACTCTCTCCGTCATGTGTGGGCTGTTGCTCTCTCCGTCATGTGTGGACTGGTGCTCTCTTCGTCATGTGTGGGCTGGTGCTTTCTCCGTCATATGTGGGCTGGTACTCTCTTCGTCATGTGTGGGCTGTTGCTCTCTTCGTCATGTGTGGGCTGGTGCTTTCTCCGTCATATGTGGGCTGGTACTCTCTTCGTCATGTGTGGGCTGGTGCTCTCTCCGTCATGTGTGGGCTGGTGCTCTCTTCGTCATGTGTGGGCTGGTGCTCTCTCTGTCATGTGTGGGCTGTTGCTCTCTCCGTCATGTGTGGGCTGGTGCTCTCTCCGTCATGTGTGGGCTGGTACTCTCTCCGTCATGTGTGGGCTGTTGCTCTCTCCGTCATGTGTGGACTGGTGCTCTCTTCGTCATGTGTGGGCTGGTGCTCTCTCCGTCATGTGTGGGCTGGTGCTTTCTCCGTCATATGTGGGCTGGTACTCTCTCCGTCATGTGTGGGCTGGTGCTCTCTCCGTCATGTGTGGGCTGTTGCTCTCTCCGTCATGTGTGGGCTGGTGCTCTCTCCGTCATGTGTGGGCTGTTGCTTTCTCCGTCATGTGTGGGCTGTTGCTCTCTCTGTCATGTGTGGGCTGGTGCTCTCTTCGTCATGTGTGGGCTGGTGCTCTCTTCGTCATGTGTGGGCTGGTGCTCTCTCCGTCATGTGTGGCTGGGCTTTCTCCATCATGTGTGGGCTGGTGCTTTCTCCGTCATATGTGGGCTGGTGCTTTCTCCGTCACGTGTGGGCTGGTGCTTTCTCCGTCATATGTGGGCTGGTGCTCTCTCTGTCGTGTGGACTGGTGCTTTCTCCGTCATGTGTGGGCTGGTGCTTTCTCCGTCATATGTGGGCTGGTGTTTCTCGTCAATGTGGCTGGTGCTTTCTCCGTCATGTGTGGGCTGGTGCTCTCTCTCTCATAAGAGCAGATTCTCTTTTTGTTCTTTATACTTTGGATATTGATTTATAATACAGCATAAGTAACTGTTAAATAATAATCAATTTTAATGCTACTGGTTATAATAATTTGTTAAATCTAAACCTAGAAATATGCTACACATAATTATTTTTTTACCAATAAAAATGTGTGATTTTCAAAAGTGATCACATTGCACACCGTATTACCTCTGTGTCTTCTATATTCTCGCTTTTGCCGATGTGCATCAATAAAATGAGCTCAACTTCGAAATTCCTCTCACGGCCTGCATAAAAAAAGGTTTGTTTTATAAAGAGTAACTTAGATAAATGTGTTTATAACATTTTGATTTGATGGAACTCTATCTTGATGTCAAAAAAATGTAAAAGAAATTTGCCTTGGTGCAGGAGTGTGTTGATTTGTAGGTTATGTATGTACGGAAACAAATCACTCTGAATTGCCCCCAATCTTATTGCATTCCTTTTGTCTCTAACCAGAATATAACCTTATTGAAATGTATTACTGTCCTACTGATCACTTGAATTGTATTTAAAAAATAATTTTTATTATAAATTTTGGGTGATTTTTTTGTGTGAAACTATTCTTTTGGCTTTGTATAATTTACTTCAAAGATATGATTGCTCTTATTTTAACAGATTTTTCCACAAAAAGCTATCATCATCATCATCATCAACTGTTCCAGCCTGTAACTGGCTCAGTTTAGTAAATTGTCCCCATCTGCATACCATTCGTCCTCCCTTAATTGCTTCTATTCTTCTCCTCTCGCTTAAACATTTTCTGTTCTTCCCCTCTCGCTTAAACATTTTCTGTTATCTGCTCCTCCCATCTCTTATTGGTTTCCCTTGAGGTCTTTTTACTACATACTTCATTCCCAACATTTTTTTTTTGCTTCCTTTCCTTTTCTATCTTTATCCTATCCTATTGTATATTCCCTGTACCCCAAATCTTCCCCAGATCACTTCATTCTTAATATTTTTCCTCACCATGACAGCTCCTCACAAACTTCATTACCATGGCCTCCACTTTCCTGTCCTCTTACATTCATTGTCCTTGTTTCTCCTGGTGACAGCTAACATGCTCTCCTAGTCTCTCTTACCTTCAATGTCCATGTTTCTGCTGCAATTAAGGGTTGGTTTTCAATGGGTTACAATAGTACACCCTGTTACACAACACTTCCCTATACACTTACAATGGGGTTTTCTTACCTTCTCAAATAGACATTGGTCTCTTACACACCTATATATACATCAACTAACTCTCCCTAGCAGGTCTCTTACACTACACCTATAATAAACAAAACTCTCCCTAGCAGGTCTCTTACACCCTTAAACAACTCTCCTAGCAGGTCTCTTACACACCTATAGAATAACTCTCCATAGCAGGTCTCTTACACACCTATATAACAACTCTCCATAGCAGGTCTCTTATACACCTTAGAACAACTCTCCATAGCAGGTCTCCTACACACCTATAGAACAACTCTCATAGCAGGTCTCTTACACACCTATAGAACAACTCTCCATAGCAGGTCTCTTACACACCTTAGAACAACTCTCCTAGCAGGTCTCTTACAAAATATTTTCAACCTCCAATTATATTAATAATTTATTTTGTCATCAAATTTAAAAATTCCATTTTTCAGTTTTGAATTTCTATAAAAAAAACTTTTAGTACGAATGTAAATCTTAGTTCTGTAACAAAAGAGGAAAAAGCAGGTCTCTTACACACCTATAGAACAACTCTCCCTAACAGATCTCTTACACACCTATAGAACAACTCTCCATAGCAGGTCTCTTACACACCTATAGAACAACTCTCCACAGCAGGTCTCTTACACACCTATAGAACAACTCTCCATAGCAGGTCTCTTACACACCTATAGAAACAACTCTCCATAGCAGGTCTCTTACACACTTATAGAACAACTCTCCATAGCCGGTCTCTTACACACCTATAGAACAACTCTCAATAGCAGGTCTCTTACACACCTATAGAACAACTCTCCATAGCAGGTCTCTTACACACCTATAGAACAACTCTCCATAGCAGGTCTCTTACACACCTATAGAACAACTCTCCATAGCAGGTCTCTGGATCAAAATAATTTTCACCTCAATTATATTAATAATTTATTTTTGTCAATCAAATTTAAAAAAATTCCATTTATTTTCACGTATTGAATTTTTATAAAAAACTAGTTTAGTAACAGAATGATAAATCTTAGTTCTGTAAAAAAAAGAGGGAAAAGGTGTGTATGTATTTTTTGTGTTGCCGAGTACTCTGCCAGCTACAGTCCGAAATTAATTAAAAGCCAGTTCAACTAAATATACATCCAGGGGTGCCACACACCAGGGAAACCGGGAAAACACGGGGTAATTTTGCAAATCTAGTAGAAATACTAGAATATTTGCTAAATTTTGTAGATTTAAATGATAGCTTAAAATTGTAGGTACCCCTTTGGTGGCCGCATGATCCAAGGCGCTACTCTTGCAAAAGACTAGACTGCTGATAACGAGGAGATAGAGGTTCAAATCTCGGTCCGGTGTACTGAGTGTGGTTTTTCTTAAATGGTTTTCTTCTGTCCTCCACACAAATGCAGGCACACTTCCTCTAAATTCAACCTTCCACCTCCCTAACACTTTAGGGACAAGTAGTAAGACACAGTGCTTAAAAAACACATTGCTTCACATTAGTCAGATATTCACATAAACATTTGTGTACTGGCTTGACATCTGGTGGTCAAAGTTTGTACTGTATGTTCAAACTCTGCAGTGACGTTGCACAAGCTTAATAGGTTAAATCTCAAATATGATTTTATAGATAATGTACAGGGAATAGTGACAGGTATAAATCAAGAGATAAATACATTATAGCTTAGTCACTGCTGTCACTGGACAGAGAGAATAGCTCACGCCTTGCACTGCTCCCTCGTGTGTCGTTATTTTTGACCTGACCAGGATCTGAACTCTGGTCCTCGTGTGTATGTCTGAAGATCTGTTGGTGTAGATGACAGGAACAAGGTATGTTGGTCGCCTTTTATGTGCTTACGTTTGCTTGTTTCACCGCCAATTAGTTAATAGCATCAACTGGAGCTAACTCAACTCAATAAATATCATTTCTTTGAAATGAATTGTGGAAAAGGCAACACTTTTTCAACTGTCTTAAACATAATATTTATTGCCTCTAACGATTAGGAAATGATTATAGTGTTTACTTTGCTATTCCATGTTGAACAATGAGATGTTGTCATAGGAGGACATGGAGACACTACGGCACTCTTCAGGCCGTGAGCGCTCCCAGCTGGCCAGCACTCTGGCCCAGAGCGAGGAGGAAGTACGTCATCTTCGTGACCGTGTGGCAGTGTTGGAGCGCAGGACCAGTGGGGAGTGTGCAGGGTTGGGAGCACAGCTCACAGTGGATGAGCGTGTGCAATCCTTGTTGGGAGAGCGCACACTCTTAGAACGCAGATTGGAGGAGGCCCACCTACACCTGACCGACATCAAAGGGTCATGGAGTGAAAAGATCTCGCAGCTGGAGACGCAGGTGGGGCGCTTGTCTCGGCAAGCGGGAGAGGAAGGCGTCGAGCGCAGACGGGCAGAAGGAGAGCGCTGTGCTCTGCTGGAGCGTGTCAAGGCTCTGGAAGTGATTGTGGAGCGAGGCCGCTCAGCTGCTCGGGACAAGGAGGAGCTGCTACTGAGGGTGCGGGCCGAGAGGGATGCTCTGGCAGACGAGCTGAAGGAAGTGCGGGGCACTCACGACGCTCAGATGGAGGAGTTGCAGCGGCAAATAGTGAGTTGGAAAAAACTGGCGAGTCTTTAGTGTATCCATTCCGGAGCCAAGCTAGGACTATCATTGTCTGCGGCCTACCAGTGCTAGGAACAGAAATACAAACATTGACAACTTTTAAAAAAATTATTAATATAGCTGACTTCTTACAATTGAATTCAGGTCTAATTCATTCTTTATCCTAAAGCTATTCCCATTTACAGTTTTTTTAAACTACAATCTGGTTATAAATCTTCTATACTAACTAGCCCACATATCCCCATAAATTCACTAAAGAGTTATCACTAGTTAGTCCTCTCTGAGTATGTTACACCCTCGGTACATTCCTACACTAGCTCTCCCACCGATCCCTGGGTTGTCAGGTGATGCAGTGGAGACGGGCGTCTCCCTATCCGCCACCCGGGTAAGCGCCCTATCGAAGATAGTGCCCCGACTATCATCGCAAGAAACCGACTCTAAGGCTAGATCTTAAACTAACCTAAAATACACTATACATTTCCTGTTATTACATCTATGTTGTTACACTTTCTCCTGGACATCCTCTGAATCCGCTTCCTGACGGCATCGCGCTTCTTCTGTCCACAGACATCCATCTCCATCAGTTTACCGAGGAAGTCGCTTCTCACTTTTTGCCATCATCACTCTGTTGTGATGGGACGGTCTCCTCGGTCAGGGGTTACACGCTATTACAAGCTTCTTCCAGTCATTCCAATCTTTAGCCCAGGTATTCCATCGCGCTAACCCTCAGCATTTCCAGGATATTTAGAATGCGCCATATTTATTCTTATGTCCATTTGTCCTTATCCTTGTCCATTCATGCTCAGTTGTCACTGACATCTTCTGCTTCTGTGTGTTCCTCCTGTACGTCTTCACTCAGTATCACACCTCAGTCACAGCTACCTTAATTCCATTTATGTGTGTGTCTTTCTCACATTTTGATATTGTCTCTGCTATCATGTCAAGGAAGCTCCACCGGGTGGGGTCTCTCAAGACATCTCCAACTAATCTGCCCTGGATTTCATACTGGGGGATCCTTGTTATCTCTTGTGTTAACTCTCAGCCCGGGACCACATGCCTCGGTGTAGCCTCATCGCCATTGACAACTGATATCAGTGACCTTGTCCAGCAATACAATCATTGACAACTGATATTATCAGTGACCTAGTCCAGCAATACAACCATTGACAACTGATATCAGTGACCTAGTCCAGCAATACAACCATTGACAACTGATATTATCAGTGATCAAGTCCAGCAATACAATCATTGACAACTGATATTATCAGTGACCTAGTCCAGCAATACAACCATTGACAACTGATATCAGTGACCTAGTCCAGCAATACAACCATTGACAACTGATATTATCAGTGACCTAGTCCAGCAATACAATCATTGACAACTGATATTATCAGTGACCTAGTCCAGCAATACAACCATTGACAACTGATATTATCAGTGACCTAGTCCAGCAATACAACCATTGACAACTGATATTATCAGTGACCTAGTTCAGCAATACAACCATTGACAACTGATATTATCAGTGACCTAGTCCAGCAATACAACCATTGACAACTGATATTATCAGTGACCTAGTCCAGCAATACAACCATTGACAACATACAATATGCTACCATAAGGAGTGTACAGACAAGTAACACAACACCAACATCATAACATCAGTGCATCCCATCTGCTGTCGGTCTTTTAGAGCTGCATCAAACAAATGTTGCACGCTCGTGTCACACCACCGGTTCTCTGTTTGGACGGTACTGTACACCATCAAATGGTATCATAAGGAGTGTACAGACATGTAACACAACACCAACATCATAACATCAGTGCATCCCATCTGCTGTCGGTCTTTTAGAGCTGCATCAAACAAATGTTGCACGCTCGTGTCACACCACCTGTTCTCTGTTTGGACGGTACTGTACAACATCAAAGCGTCTCAGCTTGTAGTCGGCTATCGTTCGCTATTATCAAGTGGAATGAAAACAACACTATACATTTGCTCGAACTTTATTGAGTAAAGACAATTTCATGGGATACTAAGCATCCCACATATTATAATAAAGTAAAAATAAAAAAATTGTACTTGGGAAGAAATTGTTGCAGAATTAAAAACTACAGCAGATGAATTTAAGAAAAAAAGTACTTCTTTACTGTCAGTGCTTAGGCAGGGTGCAAGTTTTTGTATAGTCCACTAACTTTTTGGAATTTTAAATCCGAAAGTAAGCTACTCCCACTGTGTGTATACAGCTGCGTCTCCCACCGCCGTCTTTGCCTACGTTTTTTCTTTTTGACTAAATAATCAATAACTATATAGACTGCTGCAGTGACAGCAACGTCCATCTCGCGTTTAACAACTGCAAAACTATGGGACAGCATTATGTTCACACAAGTGTTACGTGGAGATGTTGTGTAACATGTTCTGTTGCATGTCTGTATGCACCTATAGTTTTGTTCAAACTCCTGAAGCGTTGTTCAACAACATAAACTCTGTCTTCAAGCACAAATTAATGCAGTTTATTTCTCCATCGTACAAACAAACCCTGTTCCTAATTACTGCTTATTGGTAATTAGTTAATTTTTAATTTGAGCTCAAAAAATATCATGTTGTTTTCGACCAATGGCGGCAGAACATTATTTGCCTCGAGGGAGCGATTTAGGAATGATCAAAAAATGGGCTTTTGATGAGCTTTAAACCTTGACCCAAACCTAAATCTGGAGACCCTCTCTTGGCATTTGTTTGATAATTGGATGTCTCTAAAAATATATTTGAGTTTGATCCAAGCCCATCTTTCAGCTTCATGGTTGAGAGTATCAGACGGGAGGGAAATACAATTTTTTTATATTCATTACTGTTTCCAGCCTGCGGTCAGTCTTTTATTCAAGTCATATACACAACATCCAGACCACACACACAACATCCAGACCCTGGCCGTTAATTCATCACTGTTAGAGGGTAAACTCACATTTCATCAATGATACATTTTTCAGCCATGCCAGGAATTGAACCCGGGAACCTTAGCTCGGTAGACAGACACGCTACTGACTGAGACAAAGTGTCGGATAGTGAAATAAATCTACAGGAGGGGAAAGTTTATTCTCTTGAGGAACAATGCCCCCCACCAGGTTTTGCCCCCACTGGGTTTTAGCTCGAGGTTCAACACAATTTAGTTTGAACAAAGCTTCAAATCTGTGATAAGACTGAATGTGCCAAAACTCTCTTGTTTTTTATCTTTGTACTATTGAGTATTACATGTCTGTATCTTGTTCCACTCTGAACTTTTAACCATATTTGATTGTCAAAACCTATTGTAAATAATTCTATGTCATTTAATTTAAAATAACTAAGTGGCTCTTCACAGATTCTCCTGCCATTTGTCGAGCAAGACGGGGAGTAGAAACGAGAAGACTTGCTGAGCATTAGATATGAATCATTTGACCTAGTTTAATCGGTCACTGAAACTCAACTATTCGGACTCGATTCCAAAGATTGATAAATATGAGGGACGATCAAATCAATTTTAAATCGTTACCCGGGGGATCTTAATTGGTTGCTTTATACCTTACTGGATTGTTTCTAACCAAACTGTGACCAGTCTATATATAAAAGGTCGTTATTCAACATCAACATCTGTTTGAACAAAAAAATCCTGGTCCTATCATCATCAACTGTTTCCAGCCTAGGCTGGGTCACATTTGTTAAATTCCGCAACTCCCTTTTACCTTCGACCAATATTCTCCTCTCACTCGTTCCCACCTCTTACTTAGTCTCTCTTGTTATACTTTCCCTCCACTACTTTATCACTTTATCTTCATCAGTCTCCTTGGGATCCTTTCATTTTACATCCTCATTACATGTCCTTACTATCTCATTACATGGCAGCTTTCAATGCTGTCCTAGTGTTTTTTACACATATTATTGTCTCATGTTGCTGTTCATCATTGACCTAATTACCTAAACATTGAAAGGGGAGGTTTCTGGTTGTTATCCAAACAATGAGCTACATTCCCTACACCGAGTAACAATTACCCCACGGGGCAGTGGACACATCCCCTGTATCGCGTAACGATCACCCCACAGAGCAGGGGACAGACACCACGCCACTGTTTGCGGTACTTACATCGAGGGCTCTTATCAGTTTGTCACAGGAATTATAACTAAGGATGGACGGGAATGGCATTTCTACTGTGGGACGGGAACAGGACGGGAAATTAGTCAAAATATCGGTCCAGGGAACAGGAAATTATAAAAATAACACTTTAGAGTAATTTTAAATAAAATTTATACTATGGTTTTTAAACTAATGTGTTAAGACATGTAATATCTGATATGACTAAACATTTTATAAATAATAAAATATTATGAGAACATCATAGAAACATACTAATACGGAAAAGGGTGTGCGAATAGCATTTTTTTTTTATCAAATCTAAGAGTAAATTTTTGAATGAAGATTGAATAATACAAATCAAATAGTTGATTTTGTTAAATTTTTGATGCATATTATTTTTATTAGTTTAATTTCTCTTAAAAATAGTGTTTTATATCCATTCATTTGCAGAGTTCAAAATATCTTACAAAACATGTTTGACGCCTCTTAAATATTCTCTAAGTTTGAAACTACAAAATGTTAAATATGTTTGAAAGCCCTTTGTGGTGTTCACTAGGTTTGATTTCCCTTAATCGCTACGCTCTCTCTGGAGCTGCACATTCATAGTTGACTTTGGCGAGCAACTTCTCCCCTCCCCTCATTTCCACA
Organism: Timema cristinae; assembly: GCA_039000515.1. Lineage (NCBI taxonomy): Eukaryota > Metazoa > Arthropoda > Insecta > Phasmatodea > Timematidae > Timema > Timema cristinae. Next base: position 51,143,143 of record JBCFYV010011164.1, read on the forward strand.
CCCCAAAATATGGTCCCTCTAACTTTTCCAAGCTCTCTCTCTCTCTCTTTCTTGCTGAACCTAATAAATAACTGTTGATGGACAGATCATAATGAGTACACGCTTCCCAACTTGTTTCTTTCTACAAGAGTTTCCTCGTTCGTGTCGAGCTTGCTACAGAACAAAGAAGGCTGTCTAAAACGAGATTAACAGTGATTGGTCAGTAATACAAGTACACATTGTTTCCACTGAAACTTAATGGGGAAATAACTAGATTTAACTCATTCATCACTTTGGTAATGCCATTTTATTCTATTAGGCTAGCTTATCTAAGGGAGCATTTATAGCGCACAACGTCATGCCTGATCTGGTTGTTAGTCACTCTTGATTTAGGATTCAGGGTTCAAATATTGGGACTAAAGTGCGCCAAACCTTGAGGCACATGCATGTTTCATGTGACTCACTTAGCTCATGGCTATCTCCGGTTTCATTGCTGCCAACTGTGATATCTGTCCAGCCATGCTCTACAAGTCATATTGTGATGTTTGTCGGTAGAACTCTCTGTCTTGAACACTATGAATGTGGGGGTGACATCTTGGACGCTGCTCACACATTTGGGGGGAAAACAATACATACTACTTTTATTTTGTTATGCTTGTACATTTTTCACAGTTATTTTGTTATAGTTTTTATCATATTGTTTGTTAAAAATTGCGCTTATTTAAACTTATTATTTATTATTATTCTACACGAATTGAGATATTTTAAATTTTGTGATTCACCTGCATTGTTATTTTTAATCTTTAATTTTCCCATAGGGGTTTAAGTTGATGTTCAACAAATTTGTAATTTGTGATTTATTGGGTTTTATGTATTAATTTATTTTAATATATTATTATAATTTAATACACAAATTTTGGCCACATTTATTTTTCCTTTCCTCACCTCAGACCTATCTTAACATAGTATGGGGAGTGTTGGTCTATCATACATTGAGTCTCACCAATTGACAGCTCGTAGGAAAATTATGTCTCCTGAACTCACCGATAACTGAGGAATAGTCTTGCTCGTATTATCATTGGTCTTTGTGTTCTATAAAATATCTTTTTGACTTTCATAGCTTAGGAAAAAAACTTTAAGATGTATTTCCAAACAATATAAACAAATTATGAAGATTTGTTGGCTCGACTCCTTCATGCGTAGTGTGTTGCGTCAATGTTGGTGAGAACGAGGCCTCAAAATCTGTGTTGCTCGACAGTTGGAACATTAGAGCCCTTTGATTTATTATTGAGGCATTCTACTAAACAACCACAAGCTGGAAACAGATGATGATTTGTTATCCTGGTTTTAAGCGTGAACAGAGAGATCAAGATAATTAAATTAACTATTTTAACTTTTCATTTAAATTCAATCTTACTCTATGACCTTAGGAACTCAAAGTTAATTGCCCCACTTACGAAAGTAGCCACCTATCCCCATATTATTTATGTTTGTTGTTTTTTTAGCTTAGTGAATAAATAAAACTCAAATACACATTGTTTTAGAAGATAATTGACTGCAACTAGCACATGGTTTTGAAATGTTTTCACAATACATTTTCTAAATCTCCTTAATTTGGACTTTGGACGGTTGATGCTGTGGTTTCCGTGTTAGAGAATACACCTCTATTAAACGAGGGTCTCATTTGTTATCGGGGGATTAAAGCTTGCATTTACAGAAATACATGCAGAGGCACTGGAAAAACAGTTTGATATTAATCTTTCCTCTATCCCTCACCGATTCTTCCTCTATTCTTCCTTTATCTCACCACCATTATTCCTTATCTCTCTACCATCTCTCCATATTTCCTCTATCTCCACCATTATTCCTCTTATCTCTCTACCATCTCTCCTTATTATTCCATCTATCTCTCTACCTTCTTCATCTATCTCACCTCTATTATTCTTTATCTCTCTACCATCTCTCCATTATTCTTCATCTATCTCACCACCATTATTCCTCTTATCTCTCTACCATCTCTCCATTATTATTCCTCTATCCTCTACCATTCTTTCTTTTATTTCTCCTTCATCATTCCTCTATTTCTCACCATTATTGCTCTATCTCTCCTTTATTCTTAGTCACACTTCCTACCTCCTTGGCCTCCCTTCTGGCCTTCTTCCCGTACCTTTCAGCTCCACCATTCTTCTCGGCAATCTTCCTCCACCCATGCCCATACCACCTTATTCTTTGCTTCTCTATTACAGTGATCTCCAAACTTTTGCAGGGCTCGGCCTCAATTTTTGTATTTGAGAGCCTCGCCTCAAGTGTTCATATCCTAGTTTTTTTTTTTCACTGAATCTTACCACCCATCCAGGATATCCACATTTAATAACACCTGTGGGGTAAATACAATTTATAGGAAATGTTTCTTTATTTGTGTGGAGGGTGAAGGGGGAAACCACTTAGGAAAATCACTCCCAATAACCTCAGTCAGAATTTGAATCCTGACCTCACCGACAAACCAAATGAGCTTAACGTTAAGTGTATGTGTGCTTGATTTAACTATTAGAAATTGCTTGTATTATAGCTATATGTATGCATCTAAGATGTTGTAAAAGAGAATCTACGATCCCAGTGTGTTTTTGGAAGCTGTGCTAGCAGCGCCACTCATCTAAACACGATCCTGTTAAAACAAGCACCTCTATAGTTGAATGACCTAAAGTAACTAAACACGATCCTGTTAAAACAAGCACCTCTTATAGTTGAATGACCTAAAGTAACTAAACACGATCCTGTTAAAACAAGCACCTCTTGAGTTGAATGACCTAAAGTAACCTAAAACCGATCTGTTAAAACAAGCACCTCTTGAGTTGAATGACCTAAAGTAACCTAACACGATCTGTTAAAACAAGCACCTCTTAGAGTTGAATGACCTAAAGTAACCTAAACACGATCTGTTAAAACAAGCACCTCTTAGAGTTGAATGACCTAAAGTAACCTAAACACGATCCTGTTAAAACAAGCACCTCTTAGAGTTGAATGACCTAAAGTAACCTAAACACGACTGTTAAAACAAGCACTCTTAGAGTTGAATGACCTAAAGTAACCTAACACGATCCTGTTAAAACAAGCACCTCTTAGAGTTGAATGACCTAAAGTAATCTAAACATGAGACTGTTAAAACAAGCACCTCTTAAGTTTGAATGACCTAAAGTATCTAAACACGAGACTGTTAAAACAAGCACCTCTTAGAGTTGAATGACCTAAGTAATCTAAACACGATCCTTGTTAAACAAGCACCTCTTAGAGTTGAATGACCTAAAGTAACCTAAACATGAGACTGTTAAACAAGCACTCTTAGTTGAATGACCTAAAGTAACCTAAACATGAGACTGTTAAACAGCACTCTTAGAGTTGAATGACCTAAAGTAATCTAACACGATCCTGTTAAAACAAGCACTCTTAAGTTAATACTAAAGTACCTAACACGAGCTGTAACAGCACTCTAGTTGAATACCTAAGTAACTAACAGTAAATTAACAGTTTTTATAGTTTTATATTTACATTTCTATTTTATTTGCATTTTCACAGTCACTTAGAAAGTAACACATTAGTTCAACAACATTGCGACCCCATTTTGGAACCACTATTCCATTATATCCTTCAGTCTCTGTAATCCAGCTCTTTCCTGTACAATCTTGTTTCTTAACCAGTCTCTCTTGTTGACACTCGGCACCATCGCGCCTCTACCTTCTTGACATCTCCATACACTGTTACATAGTATGTCCTCTGCCATATCCCGTAGATTGTATCTCTTTACTATTTCCTTCTAATGTGCTTCCGAGATACTTGAATCTCTCCTCTTGTTTCATCTCCATCCCTTAATTAGGCTGGTACTCAACTTCGTTCTGTTTTTAACTAAACTTGATACCACACCTCATCCCACTTCTAGGTTTGACTCTCGGTAACCAGTGGCGTATTTATATTTTTGGTCACCTAGGGGCTTACACAGATCTTGCAACCGCCCTCGCCCTCATCCTGTGTAGACTATAGACTAAACATCACACAGAGAAGTTGTATATGAATGATAGTGTAAAGGGACTTATGGTATAATATAGCCAGCCCTGCATGTAGCCTATCTATCCCCTTGACATGACGGGACACCAAACAGTTTATACCACTGCTTTTACACATCCATATCACAAGGTAGAGTTTGTTTTGTTTCTATAATAATACAGAGATAATGTAAATGTTTTCAATATCATTAGTTTCTTTTTTGTTTTACAAGTTTGCCACCCTGGAATATAGCTCCCGAGCCCTCTTGCAAGTCCACCACTGAGGGTTACACCTCCCTGTGACATCGGTGCCCTCGGGTGTCCAAATTGTATCTAGTGTTGTACGTACGAATTCAGATCTGGAGCTGTATATCATCTACTACAGCAAACCAGTTCTTCTTGGGTGTACTCAGAAATTTAAGGTGACTGTACTGATAGACCTACCCATCACAAAACAAATAACATTGAATTTGAAGGGCATTGCTAATGAAAGTTTTCCTTTCTAAGGCATCACTCTCTCAATAGATTATACTACCGATGACGGAGAAATTGGGGTTTGAATCCCAATTGATGTACAGAGGGTGGTTTTCCAAAGTGGTTTCCCACTCTCTCCATGCAAATGACTTACACCTCCTCTATAACCTTGCCAAACCCTAACCCAGTAGTGTAATTAGTACACAGGCGTATAACTTGAACAGGTAGTAAGACACGGCACGGCGTTAACAAACAAAAAATGGCATGACTGAAGTGAATGATACCTGACTACTTTCATCTTGCTGTCAACTATGGCTATTGAGTGCCACATGGTATGTGTGTGCTGATATCATCACCTGACCTGATCGTTAATAAGTTGGAGCATCAGGTCTAGGACCTGTCTCTCTCTTTCCCCTTAACCTCCCTCTAAAGATTGTGGATTGAGGGGTAGTTATTAACATTTCTAGTTGGGCCGTCCTCGCAGCACACTCAGTCACTATCCGCTGTGATACAGTGTTTATCAAACTGTACTCTGGTGACATGACCGAAAGTGTACGGCAGGTTTAAACTGTAATCATATAGCAGCCCGCGAGGTCCTCACTGAGCAACTAATGGTCATTGCCTTGGGAAACAAAGTTATACCGAAGGCTGAGTATCTGACCTCCTTCGTGACGCTGCTGTCACAATTGGGGAGAGGGGGGTGGACTCTTCGCGCCAAGGGCCAGGAAAAGGGGGGGGGGGGTTACAAGCTACCCGGGGATGACGCAGGAGTTGGTGGACCTCATGTGGCAACGTTCAGAGGGTACGGTCACACTCGAAGCTATAGGACTCCCTGTGATGAGGAGTTTGTTCTCTCCATGGTCGCTAAGTGTTTGGCCTTGGGTGGGCTGTAGCGAAAAGTCTCCCAACTCATATGATCACTGCTGAATCACCCCCTGTGGGATGGAATCGGCGTCATAATCCATTTGGAGAGTATTCCTTTAAAGTCATTAAATTTAACTAAAGCGACAAATAAATGCTGGCGGTTAAAATTTTATTCTACAGTAGTCTCAAAGATTTGGGGTTAACAAGACCGAGGCAGCCTCATAAAACCAAAATCTTGGTTAGTACCACACACGCCATACTAGCGGCAACTTTATTTTCATTCGTTATTTGAAACTTAAAAAAATAAAAATACACTACACTCATTTGAACTCATTAAACTCTCACAACTGGGGGGGGGTCGCGACAAATCATCAAGCTGCAGTCAAACGCTCGATGGAAGACAACTGACCGACTAAGTCGAGCGGTGGACATTAATATTTATAGTGCCACAGTACAGTGTAAACAATGAGTCACTCCGTCACCGGTACCTAGATGACTTGACCAGCTTAATGAAGATCATTTCATAGTCGATTTTCAAGAGATAGATCTATATTGTCGTGACACTCTTGTATCTTGATAATTAGTTTTATTTTAAATGTCTGTTTTTTCCCAAAGTACTGGACATGCACGGCCAAGTCTAACTTTACTTACTGACTCTGTGAATATTTAGATACTCGCATCGGTGGCTGCGGGCTCTAACGCGCGTGCTACTCTTGCAGTAGAATAGACTGCCAATGTTTTACACTCTCCCTCCATGCAAATGCATGTACACTTCTTCTGAATCCAACCTTCTTTGTTCCTAGCATATTATCATATGGGTAAAATCTAACCCGGTAGTAAGTTGCAGTGCAATATAAACCACTCATTTGATCCTAAGGGACAGAGTCACAATACTGAGGGACCCTTATAAAAAGTGAAAAAATAACTTTCAAATAAATAAAATTTAAATTATATATAAGATGCATCCTATAATTTTATATATTTTTATACCATATCACCCGCCTCGGTGCTTTAGTTAGCTAACATGCTAGTTGTGTTGAGCTAGAATGCCGAGGATGAGGAGATCGAGGTTCGAATCTCAGTTGGGTGAAATGGAGGGTGTGTGTTTCTAAACGGTTTTCCACTCTCCCTCCACGAAATGCGGGTTAAACTTCATCTAAATTCAGCCTTCCCAATTCCTAATCCATTAGTGTAATTAGTACTTAAGCTATAACCCGAACGGTTTGTAAGACGCGGTGCTTACCAATACAGCATATATTTGAAACCTTTTATTTGCAGCACTGTTGTGAATGTTGGGCTTTAGGTGACCTGGTGGTCTAGGGGTAAGGTGTCAGACTTCTGTGCTGGCGGCCGGGTTCAATCCTCGGTCCCGGCAAGATTTATCTGATTACCAAACCCTTCCTTCACCTCTGACAAGACATCTTGTGAATGTGGGGAATGCCAGGCCTCCACTATTAAAACTGTAGGTCCTTCATTTCATCTTACAATCACCCTACCATTACACATTAGCGTAAGTGCATGTAACCCGAATGGGTAGTAAGACGCGGTGCTAATAATAATAATGTTGGGCTTTAAATCTTGTGCTGAATTCATTTTCATAACTGATGACAAATGTATTCGTAAGCGTCAGTCCATCGGATATTTTTCTCCTTTTTTTCATTAGCTAGAAAATAATTGTTTACATATGTGTGGGCTGCCAATCACACATATTTGGTGTGCAAATTCAACAATTTTGGAAATCAATCCCAAGCTAGTACAAAAACATAGATTCGACACACCAACCTTGCATGCTATATTTCCCCAAATTCCTGAATGGTGTATTTATAAAAAGGGGTATTAGGATGCACTGTTTGTGTCGGCGAGACTGCAAGTTTAACATGCCGGGTTTGGATGCTATTGAACTTGATTGTATGTTGAGTAACTCTTCCTTTAGAAAGAGTGTTGTTGTTACAGGCCAGTGTTACCCAGGAGAGGAACCAGTATAATACTCGTCTAGAGGAGCTGGACGCAGAGTGTGCTCAAATCACTGTCGCACTTGAAGGTGAGATGTCTCCTTGCACGTGTTGTCACACTACCACATATAACATTGTCTGTTGTGTCACACACCACACAAACATTGTCCGTTGTCACACACCACACATAACATTGTCTGTTTTGTTACATCACCTACCACACATAACATTGTCGTTTTGTCACATCACCACATAACATTGTCTGTTGTCACATATCACACATAACATTGTCTGTTTGTCACATCACCACACATAACATTGTCTGTTGTCACATTTACCACACATAACATTGTCCGTTGTCACATTACCCACATATATCATTTCGTTGTTGTCACATACCACAATACATTATCGTGTTGTCACATATACATTCTACATTATCACATTACATCATTCGTTGTAACACACTGTTTATTTGTTGAACCAGCGGAGAGGTTGGCTTGTGCGAGTTTTCGCTCGGAGAAGTCTCGACTAGAACGAGAGTTGGAGTCAGAGAGGACACGTGCCAACAATCTGGTGCAGGATCTGGAGAGAGAATGTGGGGAGAAGGATGCGACGCTGGTCAGGAACGCGCAGGTCAGGCTCAGGAAGATATTGTGAGGATTTAGGTTAAGATGGGACAAAACTATATGACATTCACCACCCTGCGTTAGTGTAATGTTTTGTACACACTGCCGGTATGCCTCTTGTGACACCCTTTGGTTCCAGGAAACGTGCCTTAAATGATAGCCAAGGAGTCACAAGAGAAAACATTTTTTTAAATTTATTTGTCTATATAGGCCAATACTGGAGTAAAGGCAGTTCAACATCATTACAATTAAAATAGTTTTGAGAGAACCAATTTAACGTCTGTGTTAACCAGAACATGTTGAGCGATTTTAAAGTGATTATAACAAACTTACAACCAAATATTTAAATATAGCGCCAAAAATCATAGGCGGGTGAGAATTAAAGCCCAGATTATATATATATTTATATTGAAAATAGGGTAGAAAAGTATACTATAGCCTACCTCAAACCATTGAGGAAAAGATTTTACTATAAACATGTAAAACTTGACCTACCTAATTCTATTCCAAAAATATTCAATCACCATAACAATATTAAGCATTAAAAATATAGAGATACGTATTACACATAAAAGTCGACGAGCGTATCATAATAACAGAATAGGTATTTATGAGGGCTGAGGAGATTCACTATGGTAGAGAATTCATATGTAGCTTACTGAACGGTACATATATCTCACATGTGACGTTGATGTTCCAACAGGTCAATCAACAAGTGGAGCTGGCGAGGCAGGAGTTGCGAGCACAGCAAGGGGAGGTGAGCGACTTGAACCAGCGAATGCATGCCCTTCAGTCCCAGCTGGATGAACGCCAGAATGAACTAGAGCGAATCAGAAAGGAAAGAGAGGAGTTGGCCACAAGGGTGGGTGTGCTGCAGGTGATAGAGCACGACAAAGAAGCAGCCTCTGCCGTGGAAGGGAGGCTTAGAGCCAGCCTGGTGGACATGGAGGAACAGCTAGCAGAGAAACACAAGGTAACTTCATATAGAGTCCACTTCTCTCCTTGTCCTTTGTCCTGAGGCCGTGGCTGATGTATCTGTCTATCCTAGCATATCCGAGTGCTACAGCAGCGTCTGGGGGACATGAAAAAGACACTTCAGCGAGAACTGAGGGCTGGAGGGGATTCGGGAGACTACGAAGCTGGAGTGGCCATCTTGACTCCGTCCTCCAGCAAGACAATCACCAACAATCACACTTCCGGCAACACCAGCATCAGCGAGGATGATGTCAACTTCAAGTACCTCAAGCACGTGCTTATCAAGTTTCTGACCAGCCGTGAATACGAGGTGAGAATAGCTAGGCTCCTAACAGTCTATAAGGGTGAGTTGTTTACAGCTTCTACTCACTGTATTTCTTTGATTCTAAGATATCTAATAATTTAAGATATATTTTTATTAGAGAATTCAGTTTACTGATCCGACACTTTAGCTCAGTCGTTAGCATGTCTCTCTACTGAGCTAAGGGTTCCAGGTTCGATTCCCAGCATGGCCGAAACATGTATCATTGGTGAAATAGGGGTTCACGCTTTCACATTGATGAGTTAACGCCCGGGGGGAAACAGTAACAATAGTTCTTTCTGAATCTTCTGAGCCATCGAGAGCATTGACCAAAATATAGCTAAGATGCACACCATTTTTAGAAACGTTTAACCCTTTGAGTGCCAAGAGAAATGACAAAAAAAATGTGCTTAAAGTGCCAAGCTATTTTGCTGAAAAATACGGGATTTTGTTTAAATTTTAAATACTTATTAGTCTTTGAACTTCTTGCACTCAAATTTTTACATAAACTAGCTAACATGCTTGCCAATCCAATTATATAGTTATACATATACTTTTTAAATTTCTAAATATAATAAAAAACTCACTAGCCAAGATATTATAAAAAAATACTGTTTTATTTAACATAGCCTTATAAGGAAAACCTCTTTTCTCTTTATGAGGTAATTTATTATGTTTGGAAGAAAGTATAGGAAAGGTGGATAGAAATATAATACAATTACCTCATAAAGTGAAAAGAGGTTTTCCTTAAAGAGATATATTCTATAACCACATCCAATGCTCTTTTCTAGTTTTTGTCCTTTGTTATATCTTTTACATGTTCCTATCTATGTGTCCTTTCATTCTTTACCATTTTACATTTTCTCCCCTTTGTGTTCTTTTTGTTTCCTCTGTTAGGAAGTTGCGTTGCTTGTTTCACTCTCCTCCCTGATGAGTTCCGATAGAATGAAACCTAGGTCGGGGGATTGGGTGGTGACGATCAATTTTCTTAAAGAGGCAACCATTACCTCTTTGTCCAGTGGCAGCAGTGTAAAGTGTGAACCGTGTTCTTCTTCTCATTGTAAAAGCCATATTGTGTTCGTCCCTTTTATATGTTTCTATCCACTTTTCCTGTACCTTCTTCCAAATGTAATGTTTTATTTAACATGAATTGTTAAGCTTTGAAAATTTAAATAGCTTCAAATAGAATAAATCACTGAAAAGAACATAAAAAACTGAGTAATTAACAAAGTTTACAAATAAAACTAACTTTAGATTTAATGCCAAAATTGGGTTATGCATAGCAGATGTTTCAGTGACCATCAACTTTATTTAGCAGGGTTATAGTGAAATAAAGTATAAAATAAATAATTGGCTTGGAATCAAAAGGAACTTCAAACCTGGTACTTCTGTATAAATATGAAGAGGTTGGGGTGGATTATCCTGATCTTCAGAATTTATTTCATCCCAATAGGAATCACTCAAATTTACACTCGTGTTATCAATGTCAGCTGCCACTCCTACTTGTTCTAATATTTCACTTCCACTAGAATATAATTCCTGTTCAGTTTCATTATTTACAAATTCAAAACCACTAACTATTCACTTGAGCTATCACTAAGTATTGCGAGTATTTCTGTGTCTTGAATCCCAACTTTCCTCTTAGCAGCCATGTTTACAAACAAGGCCAAAGATAAAACGTCATAAAGTTAGAAAATAATAATTTTCATGTTCAATGTATCGAAACTCTAGGTGTAAAGACATAAAAGTAAACATATGAGATGCAGTGGAAATAGAATCTACCCTATCTGTTGACTTAATACTGAACTAAGAGCTAGAAAACCTGGGATCGCTGTGAGGGATGCTGGTGATTTTAGCAAATAATTTGCACATCACTCTGAGCGATGGCACTCAAAGGGTTAAATGGGGCTAAAAGTGTGTCTTAAAATCGAAAAAATACGGTACTTTATAATTTGGCTACCACCACTTTGTCACTTATTATAACACACACACATTATTTAATTTAAATATTTATGTTATTCATGGATTCATTTGTTGAGGGTTATTTTCTTTAGGCCACAGGACAAATCCTGGGTGGTAGGATTATTACTACTACTACTACTACTACTAATACTACTACTACTTCCTTAGGAAGATCCAATAAGAGTATTGAAATATTGACGTGTGTGTGTGTAAATATATGTTGGTGTTTTTACTTTTTATTTGTGCTTTGATTTTATACAATTCTATCAATTTATTTATTTTATATTATATTTTTCTTAATGCACTTTATTTAATACACAATTTATTTGAATACTATTAAGAATTAAATACATAATTTTGTCAGCTCTGATACAAACAATCAAGCTTAAATACTCCCAGGGGGTGTCAGGCCTTTTCTTCGACTTATTTTCTATTTGATAGCTGGTGTGGTTGTTGCAGGCATGGTTGGCATTCTTGGGGATATTTGGGGGTCATCCTGCATGTTAGTTTGTGTAAGTAGACACACAAAAATACAAGAATACACTTTTCAGCCGATATTTTGCCATCGATCTCTGTGACCTTGTGTTGGAACCTAACCTCACCTTGTTATTTCATTAGCGTTCTCTAACCTATGTGATCATTATGTTTGGAAACCAAGATTGAATGTTTCTTTAATCTATTGTTATTACCATGGTCTGGACTTGGATTAAATTAAAATGATCAAAAACCACTTTAAATTTATTTTTAAAAAAAAGACCTAAAAATGGATGGCACACAACTAAATCAAACATGAATTTTACAAAATTTAAAATGCGATGAAAATCTTTAGCAATTAAACTCTCTCATTCTGCTGGGTATAATATAATATTTACAAGGATCTGCTTCAGAAGTAACAGTTGGCCTTTCCCAACACAGCCCTCTCCAGCCTAGTTGCATTCTCACCAGGAATGTGTATTTCACAACCAAGCAAGCAAAAAGAATACAAAGTTAATTGACTATGTTATCTTCGTATTCCGGCAACTGTGATAAGAAAATAATGTTTGAGTATTTATGCATTTATAAAAGGTAGATACGGTTTAAAAATATACTTGTTCAGTATAGATTTGTAAAACTTATTCAAAAATGCTTAAAAATAACCCAAAAGACACAAACCAGGAAAATATGACCTAAATATCATAAATGACATAAAAAAACTGTTTCCACAGCCAGGAGGTGATGAACAGAGCTTCTGTGATCATTATCACTGTCTGGTGGACAGAGAGACATACGCACGGCACTGAACAGTTGGTAGCACTGTACTCAATTTCACATAGTACGTGGTTTGGGTGATTGCCAGTGATAATTTCCTGCCCCCTTGTTAGACAAGCATGTTACTTACCCATCTCGTGTGTGCCCCGTTAGGCCCAGCACCTCACCCGGGCAGTGGCCACCCTACTCCGGTTCTCGCCAGAGGAGGAGCGTCTTCTCAGAGAGACTCTGGACTGGAAGATGTCCTGGTTTGGATCCCGGCCAAGGCTGGGTGCGGGACAGACTGCCAAGACCATCCCGCCCAGCTGATGGGTCTCATCCCGCGAAACATCTCTACACCCTGATCATCATTTCTATTGACAAACTCGACATACATAACCAATAACATTTGTTTTTTAATTTTTATCCAATTATATTAGAAGTGGGTTTTTGGTTCATTGATTTGAACATTTATATGAAGTGTCATCAGGAAGAAAAAGCATATTATATTATTTGGGATATTTAACCCTTTTAGTGCTGTGCTCTGCTCAATTTACACGCGAAGTGTGCCGGGCTTGTTTCGTGGTTTGTGCGCTAAGAATATCACAACTGTTTCATCATTTTTGTAAGGTTTTACAAGTAGTGTTACCAAAATGTTCTTTACGAAGCAATTTTTATGATTGTTCTATAATTTTTTTTCTACATATAATGTTTTATAAAATAAGGGAATGTTCTCGTTCATCTTGAGGAAAAAAACAACTCTTATCCTATCTATTGGGTAACACCAGAACTAGCACAAATCTAGAATGCTGATCACATTGGTTCCGTCTCTTTTTACCAGTAGAAGGCAGAGCCAATCATATCCACTCATGGCACTAAAAGAGTTAACAGGTTCCATTGGTCACTCCTACAAATCCTTGATTAACTAACATTTGTCAGTAACCTTGACACAAGACTCTGTAACCAGGAACTGGTCTTGTGAATCCGATACTCCACGGACTTCTAGTTATGTAAAGGCTGCTATTGCTCTCAACCTAACCAGCAGAGAAGAATGGTTTTATACGATTCGTGCGATTTTTCACACAATGCTAGGACACATTCTTTTGAGAAACTTTTTTTTATGTAAATTGTATATAACTAGCTATACACATCAAATCATTTGTAAGATTTTAATATATTCAATTTGTATATATGGAATAAGATACAGGAAGAGAGGACTGACACACTATTCAGGGCTGCAACCCACTCTACAGGACATAAAAACAATATAGCCTACTTGAAAATTCGAGAATTTAAAATATCGAGCCTTTTCCTACAAGGAAAATTGAACTGAGCCCTAAGTTTGTTGATTCTAACACATATCTTCCCCCTGCCCCCTTAAACATAAGGTTTTATATTGACTACATGGCTTTACATTACTCTTAATATTCAAGAAAATGGAATTTACTCCTGGAAAGTGCAGGGGATTTTTGTATCAATAAAATAGTGGCAGCCCTGAAATTGGCTGTGAGAGTGAAAATAGAACACGATCCACATTTAACACTAGACTACTGGACAAATAGACACTGTTCACACTTTACATTGCTATACCCCGTCACCGACATGTGAAATCGTTGACAGTTGGCAGAAGTTTCTTTATTGAAGTTTCTTTATTGTGAACATGTGTTGACAGTGACTAATGTCAACATTACTCAGAAATAATTACACAAGTTTTCACAATTGACTTGGTTACGTCTTGGTATCGAGTGTTTTCGACCAAGTGGTTCTGACCAAGGTGGAGCGTGAAAATGACTTTGAATTGTTTTTCGTAAACGAAAATGGAGATTTGGGTAGAGTAGATCTAACAACTGGTAAGTTAATATATGTAAACCTATGGTGCTTATTTTGACTAGTCCTAATATTTACATAACTTATCAAGCGGAACATATCTTCCCAAAAATAACCTACAGAAAACAAAGTACACGTGTTAGAGTAAATAGGACTAGGTCATATAATAATACTCACTTTCTTTTATCCATAACTAAACTGTTTTTAAGTAGGTACTTGCGTATTGTCATGAATTTCTAGATAGTAATTTCTGTACATTTTAATTTACATATTGTATAATTTAAAATCCATTGATTATGAAGTTATACTCGTTTAAATATAACAGGAGGAGTGAAGCGTTTTTAAAATTGGCACACAAATTCTCAACTCATTGGTTGTAACCAAAGGAAAGCGTTACTAAACCGAGCTTTGGTATCATCTTGGTCATAAACATTTTGTCAACATTGATACCGGGTCAACCGCGAAAACCCTGTGGTTATAAACATTGATACCAGGTCAACCGCATAACATGGCTATTATTATATTCTATAAATAATTATTTTCGAGAGGTTGACATTATTGCCTTCCAGCCAATGTTTGCAATATAGAACCTACCGTAGTAGATAACATAGCCCATTGGACAAAGAGATTCGTGGTTTGATTCTCTCTCCTTTCATTCCATACATACATTAATACTTATATTTAGACCCAAAGTACATTAATTGTGTTCAACTGAAGTTTCAAGTTGGCTGGATGTGCATGCTCATTGCATGCTCTTCGAGTATAAATAGTGATGATAACCGGTATTTTATTAACATTCTCTAGTTTAATTTGTGTAATGTGTATGATTTGTAAATATTATTTTACTGTGTTTGTTAACTTCCAAGATTATATTATTTTATTATTATTCATTAAAATGAAATTATATATGTCCTGGTGTCAAATTTGTATCTTTGTATTCTTATCAAATAAGTTTGTTTGATTTGTTAAAAGTTTTTTGTTTTAAATTTTATTTTAAAAATATGATAGGAGTACAAAAAAATGCTACCTTGAATGAAAAGCTGTTTGCAAGGAACACAAAATGCGATAAACCTGTGTCTTGATAAAGAAATGATGTAGTCAGAGACTCATATCAAGCGTGAGCTAAGGCTCTTTGGAATGCGGGAATATGTTAATTCCAGGCTACCTAGAGATGACATAAAAAAGATCTCCTTAATATGATACAAGAGGGTAGATGTCAAATGAGACTGCTGAGAAACGATTGCACAGGGTTCCTATGATCTGGAAAGTCAGGGGAAAAAATAATAGTCAGGGAAGCTTTAAAAAGGTCAGGGAAATGACAGTTCATGTCACATTTAGAAAAAAACAAAAATATTTTTCGTATTTACTGCGTCATAAGCCACTGCCCCAATGAAGAAAGCTGAGGGGCACTTACCATGCTCAAACTTGCTGTAACACAAGTTTTGGTAGCATTTTATTTCAGAAGGTGAACGCAGAAATCTCCTGGCCTGAACATGACAATTCTTTTAACTTTAGTGATCCATTGTTTTGGTTCTTGTTCAAGGTTTGGCATCGTTATCATTGGATACAGTGAATTAAGACTGATTCAGCTACACCAGCAATATCTAACAAAAAACAGTTTTTAACCAGCTCTGGCTACGTCCAAATCATTTTCCTGAATTCTCATACTGGATCAGCGGCGTTGAAAGTAATAATTTGCAGGCATTTTGTAAAGTGTGCAAAAAAATTATAAACCTAAGTAATATGGGAGAGCAAGCATTAGCTTCCCAAGCAAAAGGACCAACTCATATCAAAACTCTCAAAACTTTGACAGAGCGTTCTCTGTTGACTTATTTCTCAAAAAAGTCAAGTGATTCAGGTTCATCGAGCTCCCTTGTTTCAACAGAATCTTTGGCACACAAAAAAATTCTACCTAGTGGTGATTCGGCTGGTTACTCAAAGAGTTTTTCTGTTTCATCGGAAATCGTAAAGCCGCAGAAGGAAGCTGTTGCCAAAAGTGAAATTAGTGTAGTGCCTCGAAGAAACCCTAACACTTTTGTTATGAAAGATGATATAACTAAGGCGGTAGTAATTTAGGGTATGCAAGTTGTTTACAAAAAATGTCTTTCAATTCGTGCAATGATTTAAGTACAATTTTTCAGTTTATGTTTCCCGAGTGTTCCATTGCCAATGCCTTTACCCTTGGTGGAGACAAGGCTGCATACTTCATTGTGCATGGTTTGGCTCCATTCTTTCATAACAATTTACTGGACCGCCTAAAATCATGTAACAACTTTGTAATTTGTTTTGATGAAGTGTTGAATAAAGTTATTCAAAGAGGACAAATGGACATTGTATTCAGATTCTGGGACAAGGAAAATCATAAAGCCATCAGTCGTTACTTAAACAGTGTTATTTTCGATAGAAACACCGCTGAAGAATTACTGAAGCATTTTCTGGGTGGCATTTCTCCTCTTCCACTCTAAGTTGATACAAGCGTCAATGGATGAACCAAATGTCAATTTAAAGTTTATAACACTTCTTCAGGAACACATCAAATCTGTCACAGACAATGAAGTATGTAGTTTGCTAATTCTAGGGACATGTGGGCTTCATGTTGTTCATTGTTCCTTGAGAACAGGAGTGGAGTCTGTTGATTGGGATACAAGTAGCTTATTGCGTCACATGTACTACCTGTTCACTGACTCTCCAGCTCGTCGAGCATTGTTTACCCAGTTGACAGGATGTGCAGCTTTTCCATTTAAGTTCTGTGGTGTGCGGTGGTTAGAGAATGCAAAGTGCTTTCAAAGGGCATTACAAATTTGGGACCATGTTGTTAAGTTTCTCAAAGAAGCAAAACTTCCTAAAACAAAACCTGTAGAGAGACTGAAAAGAGCAGCCTGTGATCCATTCCTAAAGTTTAAACTAGTTTTCTGCAAGACAAATGCAGATGAATGTCAGCCTTTCCTGCAACGGTTCCAGACATCAAAACCAATGACTCCATATCTTTTTGAAGCTGTAGAGAAACTTCTAATATACCTTATGAATCGTTGAGTGAAACCTGATCTGATGAAGTGCACGGGTCCAAAGTTACTGTCTATCGACACACCAAAAAAATCAGAAAATTTGATCCTTAGCAAAAATATTGATGTAGGATTTGCAACAAAACGTTTGTTAGGAGAAACTGCGATCACAGTAACAGAAAGACAAAAATTAGAATTTATACATGAGTGCCGCAGTATGTTAACCACCATGATTGCAAAACTACAAGAAATAAGTCCCTTAAAACATAAAGCTGTGAGAGGTTTGTCTTTATTGGATCCTTGTGTTATTCAACATTCACCTCAACTGGGCCAGAAGAGATTTTCTTTTCTTTTGGAGGAACTCAACCATGCCAACATAAATGATGTTCTGGCTCAAAATGCCAAGAAAGAATACTTGCATTTATGCAACCTCAAAAATCTCAGCTTTAAGAAATATTTTGTCCTTGTGATCAGTTTAGTGAAGAAGTAGGACTTGACACTATTTATGGTAGCTTTCTAATAGGAGATGCAAACTACAAACATATTTGGGAAATAATAAAGATTTGCCTTATCTTGTCAAATGGGAATGCAACTGTTGAAGGTGGTTTTTCAGTCAATAAATCTTTACTGGTTGAAAATATGCATGAAAAAACAGTCACTGCACAGCGTCACATTCATGATGAGATACAAGAAGCAGGAGGGATTAAAAACATACACATTAGCAAAAAGATGTTGGATTACGTGAGAGGTGCTCGGAAACGCTATCATGAATATTTGGAGATGAAGAAGCAGGAAAGAAGTGAAGAAGACAAGACGAAGGCAGAAAAGAGGAAATTAGATATACAAGTTAAAGATTTAGAAGGAAAAAGAAAAAAATTAATTATGGCAACTGAAGAGAAATGAGAAGCAATAGAAGTGGACTTGCAAGAACTGAAGAAACAATCTTCACTTTATTAAATATAGCATAGTATCTTATTGTATGACTTTTGATAATTTTAATAAAATGAAAATTGACTTGAGACATGAATAATATGAAAGCAGACACAGTTCTTCCTGTTGTGAGCTATTCAGTTCAGGATATGTACAGTTTAGGTAAAATAAGACTGTAATGATACCAAACTTTTTAGTATGTTCTTAGTGGCCTGTTATTTAGTACGTATTTCTGCACATGATACCAAAGTGAATCAAGTTTGTTACAACTTTTTGATAGATTTAGACATATTTAATTATTATTCCATCATTTTCCCTGAACTGATTGGCAAGACGTCTGCTTTCTTTTCTTCCACGAGAGGTGAGGCAAGGTCGGCTGTAGGGGAGGAGGAGGCCGAAATAAATGTATTTAAATTAATATTTTCACATGTATAGTATCGTAAAGTTATAGTAGAAATTTTATGAGAAATTGGTCAGGGAACTTGGAAAAATACTCGAGGAGAATTTTTTTACAAATACTGTAGGAACCCTGTTGCACCACTTCTCATTGATTCACAAGCGTCTGTCAAATGAGATTGTTGATCAACATTCTCATCACCTCAGTTTAATACACGAGAGGTTATCAATATCAAGTGAGTATGTAGAACAGCGTTCACGCTGATTGACCACTGCAGGAGAAGTAACTAACTGCCAGACAGCTGCCGAAAGAAAGTCGCTTATAAACTCAAGTGAACCGTAACCGAAGGCACTTTTTCGATTAAGATGCTTTTAAATCAACAATTAATGTTTTTGCTGATGTACTTGTATAGTATGAAACAAAGCTTTACTCCCACAGCAGTAGTGCACTTTACCCACACATAATTTCGCTTTGATAATACTGGCAACAAAAAATATTTATAATCACGCTATATAACAAATATCTCCAAGTAGTTTATCTGGAAGAAACCTACCTTGGGACCAACAGATAATTATTAAAGATAGTGACTCTGTAGACTGTGGAGTCTATCTCTTACAGGGAGTCTGAAGAGCAACTTGTAACCCTTCAAATAGATTTGAATAACTAATTAAAAATGATAAAAGACTATGGCACCGTAATATCTGCCAGTCATTCAACATTACAACCTTTATTAGTGAAAGCTTTTGTAAATAATCTAACAAAAATTTGGAATCATGTTTAAGAAGGTAGCTGTGGCCTATTTGGATAAAGAAATGTATAGATTGAAATCTCTGTATTGAGGATTTACATTTGCGCCAGCGGTAGCCGTCTCTTGTTGCAAAACCAATCATCGAACCGGCGGGCTATTTAAATTCAAATATAGTGAACCTTAAATAAGGCAAGAATCCTTGATTTGACTTTCTTCCCATTTTTTTAAAAATATCTTTTATAGTTAAAAAAACTCAAATTAAAAATGCAACTAACAAAGCCAGGCCTTAAGTAACATTTGTGTTTGGTTGTTTTAAAAATATTTTTTCTGAGAGAATACCGAATAAAAAATAACTATATAAGATATTGTTTTTCACAGTAAACCAACTAGGTATTTCACTGCAATATGAGTAATATGCAACTCTGAACACATATTTCTTTAATTTGAAAATTACCCTTTTACAGCGAGTTAAAAAAAACTTTGTCAAATCAGCTATTAATACAAAAATTAGGTTGATGGTGGTTGGAATGGGTAGAATTATAATAACTAACATATATTTATATTTTATCAAACAAATATATTATTAATACATAGCTTTAATGGGAGGAATAAAATATATAGTTGGTTAACTTTTGTTATTATTAGTTATCTTATAATTATATAACACATTGTTTTATTTGTTTACATAAGATGTATATTGCCCAAAAATAGTAACTCGATCAAGTTCTCACTCGAGGACTATGAAAATACAATAGCTAGGGAATTATTCATATAACTATACTAACATGGAAACTAAAGTATGTTGGAAAACGACGATTACATCAGTAATTTATGCAATATTATTAGTAAGTCAGAGGGGTGGGGAGGGCAAGTCCAATCAAATTCGCATTGCCGCCAAAATAGAAATAAATATTCTTTAATTCAATACAACCCAGTACGAATGATCAGAATAGGCCTAATCTTTGTTGACTATTAGAACATGTGTACCAACAAAATTTCACTCTTTTTATTACACTTGGTTATAAAATATATCAAAAGAGCAGTTGCTCTAAAATTAAGTTATATTTAATTAGAAGAGCAGAATAAAAATACAGGACACTTTTTTTTACTATAGTTTTCGAGATACTGCATACAGCTTGGTAACTGGTGGCGTAAGCCATTACCAGTAGTGTCGGCGTTTAGTGATGTTTGAATTGCCGGGAATCAATTTCTTGTGTGTTTGATTGTGCGATAGTGTAATGCTGTGTTTGTGATCAGCAACCAGTTTTAAATTTTATCTAACATAGCTATCCATACGTATTAATAAAATTTATAATAAAACACATTCTACCTCTGTGTTTTAAATATGTTTTACATTGTTGATGATCAATGTTGCCAATTTAGCAACTTCGTTGCTAGACCTATCCACTTTTAAGGGTCTGAAACAACTAATTTACATTTTTTTAGCGCCTAGAAACTAATCTGGCGACTAACAACTTTCCTTAATTTTCTATCAAGTTCATGTGCATTATTTTAGATTTTAATGCTGTAGAATTTTGATTTATAACCTACCATACTGCAATGTATTGCTTTGGTCTATAGAAGAGCTCTAAACTTTCTATCTGTCATTCACAAAAATAATCACAATGACATCGTTCCAGGGATCAGCTCAGTCCACACTGATGTATCTTACTTTCAGTTCAGATCAATGCATGCACGTTTGGCTTGACGACAAATCTGACAACTTTAATTTTTAGTTTAGCGACAACCTGGTGACTTTCTGGCACTAATCACGCTACAACACTTATATGTTGTTAATGATTTTACTTTCAAGTCAAATATCCTCATGATTGAGTTAACTGTCAAAAGCACTCAAAATTATTTTGTTGATAAGAAGGTATTTTATTCATTAATTTTTCAGCCAACACATTGTTTTTTCTAAACAAGCACAATAACTAAACAGTGTAGTGTTTTTTTTTGTTAATTTATTGCAGAAGAAAAATAACTAAACTAATTTATCATCCATTACTTCCGAAATCAGGAAAAATCTCCGGTACGATATAAGCAATGGTTGAATAGAATTAAGAGGAAGAAACATGTGCCCTCTGCATCCAGTGTCATTTGCTCTAAGCATTTTAGAGAGTCAGATTTTGATCAATCCTCTCTTTTAAAAGAGAAACTTATGCTCAAAGTAAAAATCCATAAGATAAAATTAAAATCTGAAGCATGTTCCTTGTTGTTTTTGAAATGTAGAGATAAATTGGTGGCTCCAAAACATACTTTCTCTTACATAAAACAAATTGTAAGTGAAATCATCACTACTACTGGCAAAGTATCTGATTAAAGCCTTGCTATAGCTACAGATGTTACAGAACTGAACATTGACAAATGAAGTGTCCATTCAATGTGAGCTCAAAAGTGAAATATTTAGATCGGTGAATAGGGACATATCAAAGGATGTCTTGCAGTGTTTAAGGGGCCCATGTTGAACACAACAGTAGAAACATTCTTGTGTAAAGTTATGCATTCCACAATGCCTCTTAAATTCCCTATTCTTTTGCTGACATGACAACAGACATGATGCTATTACACCACAGTACCCGCAAGTACAAACATCGGTTTGTTGTAGGTTTTCATCCTGCTCGTTATCACTATCCTCACTTCTACTTGGAACCGACACAGGTTCAAACCACTCATCATGTACAAACATCGATTTGTTGTAGGTTTTCATCCTGCTCGTTATCACTATCCTCACTTCTACTTGGAACCGACACAGGTTCAAACCACTCATCATGTACAAACATCGATTTGTTGTAGGTTTTCATCCTGCTCGTTATCACTATCCTCACTTCTACTTGGAACTGACATGGGTTCAAACCACTCATCATGTACAAACATCAGTTTGTTGTAGGTTTTCATCCTGCTCGTTATCACTATCCTCACTTCTACTTGGAACTGACATGGGTTCAAACCACTCATCATGTACAAACATCGGTTTGTTGTAGGTTTTCATCCTGCTCGTTATCACTATCCTCACTTCTACTTGGAACCGACATGGGTTCAAACCACTCATCATGTACAAACATCGGTTTGTTGTAGGTTTTCATCCTGCTCGTTATCACTATCCTCACTTCTACTTGGAACTGACATGGGTTCAAACCACTCATCATGTACAAACATCGGTTTGTTGTAGGTTTTATCCGCTCGTTATCACTATCCTCACTTCTACTTGGAACCGACATGGGTTCAAACCACTCATCATGTACAAACATCGGTTTGTTGTAGGTTTTCATCCTGCTCGTTATCACTATCCTCACTTCTACTTGGAACTGACATGGGTTCAAACCACTCATCATGCAGGAGGCATAGTTTAGTGTGTACAACAGTCGAGGAGATTAATGGGAACAGAAGTGAGTGAGGAATAGTTTATATAAAGAACTATGTCAGAATTATGAAGGTTATAAATTTCAGCCAAAAGATGTGAAAAACAAATATATGATGTATAAGGTAAATATTACTATTTTATTTATTGTATATGAAACAAAACTGCTCTTATTTTCTGATAAACACATTTAAAAATAGCTTCTATAAGCATCAAATATACATCATTTTATTTTTGTCCAGCTCCCTCCGCCTCTACTCCCAGAAATAGGATCCTGGTTACGGCAATGTTTGAAACACCGTCTTAACCTCTTATGAAATAAAATGACTTGCTTGCAAGGGAATTATACCAAGTATTTTCCAAATTGAAAATAATCAATTAATAAACACAATTTTAAAACTAATGTGCATTCATATAGGCTTTCTTCAGTAAAAACATGACTAATAACGTTTAGAATATTGGGTGTGTCATACAAAAAATAATATTAGCACCGAGTCTTACTACCTGTTCGGGTTATACGCTTTAAGTACTAATTACGCTAATAGAATAGGAATTGGGAAGGTTGAATTAGAGGAAGTGAACCCACATTTGCGTGGAGGGAGAGTGGAAAACCGTTTAGGAACAACAACCCCAGTTCACCCGGCCGAGATTCGAACCTCGATCTCTCCGTCCTCAGCAGGTGAGCTCAACACGTCTAGCGCGTTAGCCAACTACGCCACCGAGGCGGGTGTCATACAAGAAGCTTTGTGTCTATATAGATGTATAAATAAATTTGTATACAGATATGTACTGTGGAATATGCTGTAGTAAAGAAAATATTGATGAACTTTTTATGTGGGTAGGTATATTTTTCTAGAAGCTTGTGTGGTAGAGCTCTTTGAAAGTATTAAACCTAGAAAGATGATACTTGGACCCATCATTTTTAAATTTTCTAGAATAGTTCACACACCTAGCATAAAGATATGTCGCTAAACAAGTTTCTCCACACACCTGACTACTGTGCTAGGCATCCAGCTCTTTGTTATTATTGCTAAGTTCAGCACACTAGTTGTTAATGGGGCAAAGATGAGGAAAGTATTTAATAGTGAGTTAACCCACATAAACGTGAGAGAGGTTGGGAAAACCCCCATCAGTTAAACTGGCCGAGGTTTGAACATCGACCTCTTCGTCAAGGGTGATCAATAGAGTGTGAGCCAACGACTCTATCCGTAGACTTGGTACAAGCATAGTTAGTTTGTACATCATGTGCCTATATAATCAGTTTGTTCAGAAAGAGCAGTTAAATATCCCGGTGAAAATACAAACATTTATCCACACATTCTTCCTATCCTCGACACAAATTACATCCTATGTGAATATGCACATCAATTTACAAGATTATTAATATTATATTACTCTTACCAACAAATTTATTCATGTGTCCTTGCAAGAAATGTGGCTGTAATAGAGTCAAAATTTTGTTTTCTAGAAGAAATATCCGTCCTTTAGGTTTATATTTTGATGTTTCTATTTGAGACATTATAAACTTACAGGCAACGAGATTTAGTTTGATTTCGCTTAAAATGTTTGTTTTTTTGTGGTTTTTTTTTCAGAAAAGTGGTTGGTTTCTTCAAGTCTTTTTTGTATTTTTTTTCAGTGATATTTTGCCAGCCTTTAAATATAGGGTGTGTGTGCTTTAGGAGTCAGATATGCAGACTTTAGTGCACTCACGGCCTTCAAAAGAGGGTGATGACATCTTTTTGAAATGTCCCTTCTGCATTTTGGGGCTGAAAAAATAAAATTAATTTATCAGCCATTATAAAATCTAACTCATCCCACAACACCACCTGCCAAAACAGTTGAATTCAAAAGTGTATTAATTAGTAAGAGGCTGAAAAGATACTTAAAACCTTCATTAAAATATATGGAAAGTGTCCAAGAATCCTTATATAATAAAATCTCAACCTTATATGTTGTTTTTGGCTCTACCGAAAATTTTGCTATATTGTCACCCGTCACATATTGAGAAAATTTAGAAATATAACCGAAAAATGGAACTTTGGGGCAAAGGGGGTTTCCCCAATTGTCAAAACTAATAAATACTTGCCAGTATAATCAATAATAAAGGTTTATATAAATATGAACAGACAACCACAAATGACCATAAGAAAATGATTGTTTTTTAATTTCTAAACAATGTTTAGTAAAATGGAGGGTAGAGGATGTGTGTGTGAATTTAAAAACATAAATATTTTTTGAGAGATTTGAAATTTTACAAGAAGGGTGAGGGACTTACTTTAGTTAACTAGAAATGTGTTTAAGTTTTTATATTTTAAAATTAAGATTGTGAAAATATCCTTTTTTTAATTGTGTGAAGCTGGATCTAATAGGCTAGTTAGTAAAATTATTACTAGCACCGCGTCTTACTACCCGTTCGGGTTGTACGCACTTACGCGAATGTGTAATGGTAGGGTTATTGTGAGATGAAATGGAGGACCCACCTCCCTGGCCAACTCTTGACTAGACCAACCTCAACCTATCCCTCCCCATAACCATAAATACTAAATATATATATTATAACTTACACGTACCTGGCAAATGCAGAGAGGAATGCAATTGTTTGGTACTAGGGCTGAAAGAGTTTGGTTTAATATGTTCATTACAAATTCTAAATTTAGAATGAATATTATGATTGCTCTAATTTGTGATTGGAAAATGTTTTTTTATGTTTACGTGATAAAGCTGTTTAAATCTTTTGTAGGTAGCCGATGTCTAATATATGTTCGATTTGTGCATCCTGGCACACAACAACTACCTTGATAGTACATCATCAAAACCATTATCAAAATTTATGAAAATAAAACTTTAAAATAGAACGCCATTCCCTGAACACTAATCGTGAACATGGGCTGGGCACTCTATAGGGACAACCTGAAACCAAGTTATACGGCGCCCCACCGCTAGATCGTTGCGGTCGCGTATGACGTAGCTGCTTGTTTTGAAATTTGAAATTCAATTTGTTCAAAATGGCAGACTCTTTGTAACTTTGTTTTGTATTCAAGGAAGATAAATAGCTATATATTTTTGGTGTTAAAATGGAATTTGAATTTTATTATAACCGATAATAATTGGTTAGGCAGTTAATTTAATTTCATAATGGGAGGGGTGAAGAAATGTTGTGTTCCTGGATGTGAGGATAAAACATCTCCTCGTCATCGTTTTCCTGTATATGAAAAAGATATTTATGAAACATGGCTAAAGAACTTTGTTTTGTATTCAAGGAAGATAAATAGCTATATATTTTTGGTGTTAAAATGGAATTTGAATTTTATTATAACCGATAATAATTGGTTAGGCAGTTAATTTAATTTCATAATGGGAGGGGTGAAGAAATGTTGTGTTCCTGGATGTGAGGATAAAACATCTCCTCGTCATCGTTTTCCTGTATATGAAAAAGATATTTATGAAACATGGCTAAAGAGGATTCAAAATAACAAAATAGCTTTAATGCATCCGATGCAGGTTTACAACACATTCAGAATATGTGAAAGTCATTTTATTCCCTCGTGTAGAATGGAAGCTTCCAAAAGGCTGAAACCATATTCTCTGCCAGCTTTACATTTACCAGGTAGGTCTAAGACTTATTAATCTCTTTTATTAAGACTTATTATATTCTGATATCACAGATTTTAGTTAGTAGATAAAGCTTAATTGTTAGTAGCTATTTCTTTCTCATCAGGAATGCAATAAAATATATTTTATTATTAATAAACTCACATAACCTGAGAATAAACAATATTTAACATTAATGCCAGAATATTGTGTATTAGTACTAACTTTAA
The DNA here is from genome assembly GCA_039000515.1 of Timema cristinae. Lineage (NCBI taxonomy): Eukaryota > Metazoa > Arthropoda > Insecta > Phasmatodea > Timematidae > Timema > Timema cristinae. The sequence continues at coordinate 51,169,629 of JBCFYV010011164.1, forward strand.
TTTATATAAATAGGGTAGGCTCCATACATGTATTTTATATAGGCTATGAGTAAGATATATAGAGGTACCTGGTGCTTAACTTAGTTTGACATAGGCTATATTTTGTGAACTAAAATATGATTTACTTGAGTTATTGAGTCTGTACCTACTACATTTATAGTATTTTTAAAATTTGATTTTAGGATTCTGTGAAGAACCTTCAGAGAAGAATTCTATTCTCAATCCTTACGGGCCATTAATTGAGCCTGAAAGTGGTAAGTACCATTTTATGCCTAATATAATCCCAACTTATGTTTGATATTAATTTGGCTGGAATTTGATGGCAGGTCGTAACAAATATGTTCAATTTTTACCAGTACTAGTCACTTTGGTGAGTTTGGATTTGAATTGTTATTATAACTTTTTTTAATAATCTCTAATTTAGTATCATTGCCTATGCCTAATTTTTGGGAGTGTTTAAATGGTATTATAAATTTAGTGACTCTGGTTATGCTAGAAGAAGGAAAAAGTAATCTAAAAGGGATATTGGGTTAAAAACCCAAATCACTGACGATTAGTGTCATTAGTAACAAACTACGGTTCAAGCGTTCAAGCATTCAAAGTTGTAAAGTTGTGGAACGTTGCTGGGACCAAGATGCAGCGAGTGCTATTTCTAATTGTAGTCTAATTAATTAATAATAAGATAATAAGCAAATGTATCAAAATGGCTGATGTTTCATTTTGACGGATGGAATAAACCGAGCCTGTAGGTAGTGTTTCCTAAATGAAAAAATCATTTCTCAAAAGAAATTGTTTGAGTGCTTGACCCCAGACTACATATATTTTTGAAATAAAGTGGTATAATTCCCCTGCATTTTGTCATGTATGCAAATATGGGGATAGTACACATTAGGTAGAGCTTTTTTTTCCAAACCAACATATTATAAGTTGTTTTGTGTATCTCTTAAGGGTCTCGGCTTATCTAGGTTACCATGTACATGATACTAAGCAGCATTTTTTTAAAATCTTTATAAAAATGCAGAATTCATCTGCATTGACCACACATTCCTTTCACGAAGCAAACCCAACTCTTGTAAATGAATAACTATTGTTATTTTGTATTGTATAAAAAGTTTTAAACATCTTATAATGCATTAACAAAAAGTAGACTTTCAAATAGTTTAGGCATATATTGTAACCAAACAAAGAAACTGACCTAATTTTTATATAGTGTAGATGAGGTGTACTTTAGCAGCCATCACTTGTATTTTAAAGATGATCTCACATGTGATAAGTTCTTGTTTCATTCTTGTGTCATTTGAATGTTCTTTTAGGAACTACACTTTTGAAAGAAAAACCTGAATTTGAGTCATCATCATCATCATCCCAAATCTCGGTTCCAGTTGCACAATCTGATTCTCTGGATATGAGCTGTGAAGTTTCCAACACATTTGGTAATCATAGTTATATAAATCAAGAACAAGCTGAACAGCTGTTTTGTAATCTAAAGGATTACAGCATTTTACAGAAAACACTTTCAAGTTGGCATTTTTTCTTGATTTGCCATAATTGAATTAAAAAAATCTTCTTTTTTTTTTTTTTTTTTTTTTTGCAAACATGTGATCTGACCTTTAATTTGACACACACTTAAAGTAGCATACAATTTTCCAGTCTATATATAAAAAAAAAGCATTCACAAAAATTGAAAAACATAGGTTCACAACATGACACCATACTTTAAAATAAGAAAAGTCTTAATGGTTTAAAAGAGTTTATTTTGGTTGCTCTTCCTAACAGGTCCTAATTAAATCATAAAATTAAAATATCAGTGAAAATTAGGCCTAACTAATAGTTACTAAATGAGAGAAATTGTCACTTTTATTGAAGTTACTATACTAGTGCATAAAATGTTTCTTTGTCATTATTACATATGAGTGAATAATATATAACATCTACACATGCTAGTAGGCTCTATGACAGTCACTACAAGGTGGTTTGTATTCATTCACAGGACTTGTGACCAACAAAAGTCAACAGAGTGGAGAGCTTCCTACTTCAACAAGTATTGAACCAACTGGTGGCCCTTCAACTTCATTTTCATTATGTGATGCAACGGCAACCTGTGATCCCACTGGTGAGTCAAGTACATATAACAGTTTAAACTAGGTCGTAGCAGTGGAGGCAGTTGTAGTGTGCTAAGGGGCTGAACCAACCCTCCCACACAGTCATTTTAAATAAATAATTCAAACAACACCTAATTATCTCGTATATATCCTAATTATCTCACATATATACATTCAATAGCCTAAGCTATTGGGTGATTAGGAGGGTTTGAAACCACACAAGTATCATATTCTGAAAATTGAAAAATGACACTTGGACACGTGAATCAAATCCGGGACTTCTGGCTTAGTACGTCAATGCTCTACCACTGAGCTATCCAGGATTCATCCTGTGCTCAGGGTCATTCTTCACTCATATTTTAAGGCAATGAGTCTGTGTTGGACAAGCATTGGCGTACTAAGCCAGAGGTCCCGAGTTTGATTCCCATGTCCAAGTGTCATTTTTAAAATTTTTCAAAATGCGATAATATATATTCCTTAGATAATGTTGTTTTTAGCACCACATCTTACTTCCCATTTTGCTTATTTACTTAAGTACTAATTACACTAATGGGTTAAGGATGTGAAAGGATGTGCTTGGAAGGAAAGTAGAAAATCATTTTAGAAAAAACCACCCTCAGTTCACCCGAACGAGATTCAAACCTCGCTCTCTCCGCCCTTGGCAGTAAAGTCCAACACAAGACTAACACGTTAGACTACTACTTCACCAAGGCGGATCCTCAGATAATTCAATAATACATTAACTTGTGACAACTTATTCACTTCATTGCAATATTTTTGATAGTTTTACATTGAGATATATCATTTTATTGTTTTAGGCTCAAGAAATGTTCCTGAAGGCATTTTACGAGCTGTGAACACAACACGACAAAATCAGCTGACACCGAAAGCTAGGCATATGTACAAGGCAGCTTTGAGACTTAAGCGGCAAGCTTCCATTTTGAAGAAGAAAAACTCTTCTTTTCGAAAGCGTCTTCGAGTGGCAGAAGAAATGTCAAATCTAGATCATTTCCAGGAATGGGGTAAGGATGTTGACAATGTGACACATAAATTTTTAATATCACAATTAAGAAACAAACCTTTCAAGGCAAAGGGCAGACGTTTCACTTTAGATGACAAGATTTTAGCTCTTTCTCTCTTTAAGCAAAGTGGGAAAGGCTACAGACTCTTATCTAAAGTATTCGCTCTGCCATCTCGAAGGACAATGATGAGATTGTTGAGTAAGGTTCCGTTCAGTCCTGGCTTAAACACCAAGATCATGAATAATTTAAGGCAAAGAGTTTCTAAATTATCAGAAATTGACAAATATTGCAGCCTTATCTTTGACGAGATGGCGATTGAGCCACATCTAAAGTATTCTGTCAGTGCAGACAAGATTACTGGGTTTGAAGACTTTGGTGGGAACGACTCAAAGTCTGTTTTTGCAGACCATGCAATTGTGTTCATGGTGCGAGGATTGAGGCGAAAGTGGAAGCAACCTGTTGCTTACATGTTTTGTGAAAACACAACAAAAACTTTTAAACTTGTGAGTATCATTAAAGAGGTGATACGTAGTGTTCGTGCCACAGGCCTTAATGTTGTGGCAACTATTTGTGACCAAGGTTCTTCTAACCAAGCAGCCATCAATGCTCTGCTAGAAGAAACAAGAATTACATGTCTCAGGGATGGTGAGGAACACCGATATGTAGGCTTTTTAGTTGATAAAGAAGAAATAATACCTCTTTATGATCCACCTCACTTACTAAAAGGTGTTCGTAATAATTTGTTAACAAAGGATGCACAATTTATTTGGAAAAGTGGCCGACAAATTGCTTCATGGCTGCATGTTAGGCAATTTTATGACCTAGATTATGGCGATGAAGACATACGTATGTGTCCTAAGCTAACAGATGAACATGTAATTCCAGAAAAAATCAAAAAGATGAAAGTAAGTTGTTGTGCACAAGTTTTTAGCCAAAGGCTTTCATCCTTGATGAGAAGAATTGCAATAGATGGAAGATATTCAATTGAATTGGAATTAGGTGCTGCCGACACTGCTGACTTTTTATTGTTTATGGATAAATTGTTTGACAGTGTAAACGGGAGTGCCATCTACCCTCAAAGTGGAAAACCCCTTCGTTGTGCTGTATCTCACTCTTCAATACATGTAGATTTTTGGAATGAAGCTATAAAGGTTCTTGCCAGTATAAAATTCATTGACAGCAAGGGAAACCAAACTGTTCCCCCATCGATAAAAAATTGGATTTCAACCCTTCATGGTTTCAAATACTTATGGGAAAATTTACATGAATCAGGATTTAAATTTCTTTGTCCAAGAAATTTAAATCAAGATCCTGTAGAAAACTTTTTCTGTTGCATTAGAAGCCAGGGAGTTCGTAATAACAATCCTTCTTGCTTTTCCTTCGCAGCTTCTTTTAAATCTCTCGTATTGAACAACTTTATGTCTTCACATTCTGTTGGTGCTAATTGCGAGAAAGATGAAACCGAGGGTGCATTAGCCACACTACGAGACTTGATAGAAGAAGATTATGATGAATCTGATCTTATCTTGACAATCCCTGAGAAACTTCCTACTATGGCACACGAAAAAAACTATTGAAAGACCTGGCCCAACTAACAAGGCATTCATTGCATCAGCAGTGCAGGCATACATAGCTGGCTATCTAATTAAACAGATCTCCAAAATAACCAAAGGCTGCACAGTATGCCACAAAGAGTTGGCAACAACTGAGGAGAGGTCAGAACACACATTCATATCTGCTAGGTCATACTCTTCCAAACGATTGCGCTACCCAAACACTCAGTTTTCGACAACACTTTCAAAAGTGATAGAAATAGTAAGCAAAGACTTGCCTTATGTATGTCACAGAAAGGGAGTTGCAAGACTAATTTCTGATAAAATTTATAATTTGGTTGATATGACTTTCATGAAATGTAACAAGCACAATTTGAGAAATGTGTTCGTGACTTGTTCACTGAGGTTGATCATCCATACCTGGTGCAACAACATAAACAAAATTTTATCGGGAAAAGATGTTGTTCGTCTTCGTTCAAGTGGGATATCCTTCATTGATCCAATCAAGAGTTTGGCCTACAAGAAATACTTAAAACATAGGCAACGAAAAATGTAAAGGTGTTTTACAAATTGTAGGCTACACATTGTCTATAGACACAAAAAACTATTGATTATGACCTATTTGATTGTACACAGCTTGTGTGTTCAGAACTAGTGTGTCCAAACAAAACACGACCAAAATATCTTATGCGTGGCTATTTACAAAAAAAAAGAAAAGAACACATTTTATATGCTCAGAACAAACTGGTGCTTGAATAAACAATGTCTAAATGACTATTGATTATGAATGACCTATATGAGTGTAGAGTCCGTTCATGATAGGTTTTTACCTGAATGACAGTTCGAAAATCATATGTTTAGGTTTTGGGTTGCCAACACATGTAAAATATCATTGTTTTGTTATAAATGTAAAGATCTTTAATTACCTGTTATATATTACATTTAAAATAACTTAAACTAAAGTTTTCTCATACTATTTTATTATTTTTATCCAATTCGAAACAATTTTTTAACATAATTAAAAGTATTTATTCTTCGTTTTGGAATGTTATTGGATATGTACAATATAGTGCACACATTACCTTTTAATACAGGCATTGTATTTCTTGTAAAAGAGAAAATATTTGTAATTTTTTTTAAATATATTATAAATTATGTTATGATTATTTTTTCGTATTTCTAAATATTTAACTGAATAAAATATTTTCATCAACTGCGTGGGTGCATAGTTGTAAAAAACTTGTTTACCGCCATGTTCGACCACATAGTTTAAATTTGTTGGTATCCATTTTGAAGCTATGTTTGTTAGAAGTTTTTGTAAATGTGGTGTGAATATTAATATTTTTAAGTGGGATAAAAGGCTAAATGAATAAGCTTTGTGCCTGACCTCAAATAAATATATAAATAATATTGGCCTAAATTACTGTGGTTAACTATCACATTAATATAAACCATCTGTTTTCATTTCAGTCATTCAAAGTGATAGATATCAGCTGTTGGCGTAGTGATATATTAAGGACTACTTCTAGTAACATTTTGAGCTGTCATCCAAGTAAACTAAGGTCGAGAATAAAACAACTTGTATATTAAGAACTAGTGTGTCTAAGCAAAACACAACCAAAATATCTGATGCTTATTTTTGTATATATTATTTGTTGTGGCTATTTACATAAAAAAAGAACACATTTTATATGCTCAGAACAAATTGGTGCTTGAATTAATTTAATATGATTTTTATGTAATACAATGTCAAAAAAGTATGAATATGACCTGTATGAGGTACACAACTGGTGTGTTCGGAAATAGTGTGTACAAACAAAATATCTCATTCTTGTATATTATAATTATATATTATTTGTTGTATTTACATCCATTTTTTTTAAATTGTGTGCATCATTTATATAGTCTAAAAACTTATTTTTTGACAAAATTGGAGTTCGATTTCATGCAAGATTTTGAATCAATAACATATTTTCTTAGATCATAGCAATAATGTCAACCAATGTAACTGATTTTAATACTGCATCAAATATTTATGCTATTGGTACATATATGTTTTGCAAAAAAAATAGCTGTATGTGATTGCAATATATTATAATCTAGGGTTGTGCGAAGTCACTATTTAAATGTGAAGTCGAAGAGAAGTTTGAAATATGCGAAGAAAAGTCAAATTCAAAGATAAAGTTTATGTTTTTGCTCATAATAAAACTTTTAATTTTTTAATGGTGACCTGGTGGTCTAGCGGTGAGGCATTGAACTTGGGCGCTGAGGGTCCGGGGTTCAATCATCTTTCTCCAGCACAGATTTATCTAATTGCCAAAGTCTTCCTTCACCTCTAACATAACTTGTATTAATCACAACTTGTGAATGTGGGGAATGCCAGGCCTCCACCGTGGTTCAGATCCCACGTTAAACTTTAGGTCCTCCATTTCATCACAATCACCCTACAATTACACATTAGCATAAGTGCGTATAACCCGAACGGGTAGTAAGACATGGTGCTAATAACAATAATTATTATATTAATTTTAATTTTCTATTTGGTACATTTAGGCATACTAAAAGATTTTAGCTAAAATATCAGAATGAAGGAAGAGGAAGATGGAGGCATTTTACTAAACTGACCCAGCTGCAGGCAGAAAGCAGTTAATGATGATGATTAGGATCAGAATATAGCTATGCTTATGTTATAGATGTCATTAATCACTCACTGGTGTAAAAAAAACTGTTTATTAGCTTTTAAAAAAATACATGTTAAAATATGTCATATTTATTAAGAGATTTCAAATCTGGGCATAATATACTGAAGTTTTCTTAGTCCTTCGAAATGTTTCGAAGATGTGAAGGTTATGAGTGTCAAAGCAAATAAGATTTAACCTTTGACTTCAACTTTGACATTTCAAAGCTTTGAACATCCTATTATAATTTACTTTCTTACTCTGTGTCTATGACAATAGGACATTAGATTTATTTGAATACACAACAACCCTTCCTTCACCTCTGACAGAGTGTGCTTTTCACACTTTTCGAAAGTAAAGAATATCAAGTCCCCACCTGTAATTATTATGATATTCTTCAGAGCTTCCAACTTCCTAAATATATTCTCTCTTCGGCCTAAAGCTCTCAGGGGACGTACAGCTATGCCCTTGCACAGGAAAAATATGTTCAATTTTAGAAAATATCTTATTTTTTTTACATAGTGTAACAAGCTGCCGACTATTGTATGGTTCTTATTCTAGCTAGAACTTGCATCAGAAAATATTTTCATTGGGTGAGGCTTATTTGGATCATCTTAATATCTTAATTCAAAGACCAACAAAAATCCATGAGTGCCAACAAACTTTGTTAGAACCCCTTGCAGACTGATTTTTAGTTCAAGTGTGTGTGTGTGTGTATATATATATATGCAAATTCTCTTTAAATTGATCACCCCCATGCATGATGGATAATAAACTTCACTGGCAGTTTGGGAAGAGGTTTATTTTATTGCATGTCAAAAGAAATATTGAGAATGCCATCAGTTTTTTAGGAACATCAATCGAGCTTTTTATAGAACTTTTCATATCATCACAGAAAGAACAAATGTCCCTTCGTGGGTCACCAAAAGACAAGTTGAATCAAAGCTAGAAGAGTTTGCCCAGAGTCATTAATTGAAATTAGCTTTTAAAGATTTAATACAGGTAGCCTCTTAAGCTTTTACCACACTCATAGTAGCAAATAAAATTTAAAATAGAAACTGAGATATTAATTTTCTGGGATCACTTCTGTGTTCAGCTTTAAAATATATATACATAAAGCATTAAGTCTAGTGTGCCCAACCAGAGTAATAGATGAGAAAGATTTTGCTCAAACATGAACAATAGGACCATTAGCCTTGCAAACAAAGTATAATACAGCATTCCATGATCTTGTATTCTCATTTATAGGTCCTCTTGTTAAATTTTTTTTAAAATTAATGTGTTTTTTTCAAAGAAGTTATCGGTGTCAGAACTATCCAAATCCACTGCATTACACCCATTACTGTGTGTGTGTGGACAGTCTATTTTTGGCTTACCCTTTGCTGACAAAATGTCCCTGGCATTTAAGCAGACATTTTTCTCCCCAAGTCTTCGTTTTTGGTTCTTTCATGTCCTCTGCTTGTCTCATGTAGAGGCTGACTAAGCTCTTCCGAAAGTACAGAGTCATTAATAGCATCACTAATTTAAGCATTCAAGCAATTAAGCAATAAAGTCACCGTATAACAAAGAGGTAGCAATAGAATGTACTGTTACTTTCTGAGCTGCCAAAAGGAAACACTAATTGCAGCATCTAGCGCCTGATACTAGAACTCTGAATGATGGCTGGACTTTAGTTTGAAATGTTTAAATACTAAAAGGATATTGAATAGTCTCAATATTGATTGCAGCAATGCATTCCAAACGACACTTAGTCATAGACCACCGTGGCGGCACCATACAAACTGCTCGACAAGTTATAAAAAAATATTTGGAAGGCTGGGTGGGTCAAGTGGCCGACACGACTTGGACCAACTGATAGACAAGCTCAGGTATAGGAGTACAAAGTGATAGACAACCAAGCGATCGACACGAGAGGACCAACTGCTCGACAAACTTTGACATCATCCAGTTAAGAGTGGCTAAGTGAGAGAATAGTTAATTCAATACACGCTTGTCTTTGTTTACACTCAAATAATTCCCCCCCCCCCCCCCCCCCACCCCATCAGCTTAACTCGCACTACTTGACATATTTTTGTAGGGTTTGCTAAAGTAAGAATGTAGGTGAAAATAACTCGAAATAATGATAACCTTATAAAAGAATATCACGAATTGAATTGTTTTCTAACAGATCTAAAGATTTTGCTTAAAATGTATATGTAGGTATTGTTTGCCTAAATAACACTGTATGCTAGGTCTAAGTATTGTCTGACCTCCTAAATAACACTGTTTGCAAGGTGTAGGTATTGTTTGACCTTCTAAATAACACTGCATGCTAGGTGTAGGTATTGTTTTACCTCCTAAATATCGCTGTTTGTCACACGGTCTAGTAAGGTTTTAGAGTAGCTTGAATAAGAGTAATCATTCCGACTGAGTGGTTTGGGCTGATAGTTAACACCCTTGTGATTTTTACATCTAACTTTTACACTAATGCAGGATTATTTCATCTTAACCTAGCTTATTCTAACCCATTAATAAACCTGGTGCTAACGCAACATCAACCAAATGTTCTTAGCTTCGATGGTTGATGGTCTAAGGTGTCATTCTCAAAATAAACTGGACTGTCAATGACTGGGATATTAGGCTTCAAATCCAGCCGAGTGTATGGAGGGTGATATTTTATTAATGGTTTACATTCTCCCTACATGTAAATGAGAGTACACATCTTCTAGTAACAACATTTATTCTTTAATCCATTAGTGCAATTAGATTTTTTTGTAGCACTGTGTCTTACCACCTGTTTGGATTATACGCTTATTTACTAATTACGTTAATGTGTTGAGAATGAGAAAGATTAAATTTATATATAGTGCACCTGATTTTGCATGGTGGCAGAGTGGAAAACCTTTTAAGAAAAATCACCCTCACTGTACCTGACGGAATCGAACCCTGATCATAAGCTACCAACTTAGTTTCTGGCAGTTGCTCTTTTATATAAGATTTTATTTCATCTTGTTAGTTCTTAAAGTATGATTTAACCATTTATAACAAAACGTTTGTCTCCTTTCCTCAGATCCGATAACTCGTTTCATTCAGAGAAACATTATTTATTTTCAGATATCATATTGTATGTATCAAAATCTATTATTTATTCGAAATGATAACTAAACTAGTGTTAGAAAATATGTTTTGAAGAGTGCAATGTGTAAGTAAATTATTAAAATTAAAAACACTTGGTCCATGTCGTTTCTTCGTGTCTAGCAGTTTGCTGTCTACCACTTGGTCCTCTCGTGTCGACCACTTTGTTGTATATCACTTTGCCTGCTCCCCACCGTGGCTACTGCGCCTGTGCTGTGACTTAGTTTTACATTTATTTCTCCCAAACCATCCTATGTTCAGTTTAGAATACATGCCTTATTTAATACATGTTTGTTATACTCTTAGTGTAGTTTGGAACACACCGTTTTATTTCATTCCTAGGGAAAGAAACGATAGTATTCAAATTGTATATACATGAAAAGGCAAAAAATTGACTTAGTGTGTTTTGGAATCCACCTCTTCAAATACAGTATGACTCATCTAAAGATTAAATAGAGCTATAATACTAACAATTATGTGATTGTGTTTTATGTTTATCATTAGACATGGGTCACCATTTGTAAAAGTTCAAATTTTTGTGTTTGTATCTTTGTATAGACTTTGATTTAGCTTACAAATGTATGGGCATAATTTCCCCTCTATGACATTGTTCAATTAAACTTTTACCTATTATAATGTGTGTTGAAATACAAAACAATAAACTATTTTAAAGGATTACCAATGTTTTCTTTTCACTGATACTGTTATTTTAAAGTCACCCTTATAATCCTCTGTCCTTAATATAGTTTGGGTAATAAGTAAAAAAATTATTAATGATGAGACATGTAAAAACTAGATAGTTTAAATACTAGTTTTAAAATATCTAGGAACACAGAAACTGAAATGTGTTACTATATTTGTTTATTATGTTTGATTAGCAAACATAAAACAACTAATGTTTGTAGAAATGTGCAAGCAGACCAGCATTTACCAGATAATAGTATATTTTCTTATAATAGTCTTTTCCTTTTCTTATTTTTTAATTAGCAAAAAATAAATAAATAGCAAAGTTAAAATATAATTATTTATTTAGCACACTTTTGCACTAAAGGCGTAGTTCGGCGGCCCACCGCTCAAGCGCTGCAAATCGTGTTCTAGCTGCTCTACAGAGAGTGTCCATTCTATATATTCTTTATCTATGATCGTGAATTCGTGATAAATTCATAAATTCATAATTCTTAGACAAAAACTAGTCGATACTCGATAATATTAATCGATAGGGCAGATACTCGATATTTACAACTAGTCGATTAAATATGTTGATTTACTTACAGCAGCTTTAGCAGTGTCTGATTGCAGTACTAAAGAGCTTTCGTAAGAAATATTCGACATTTCTTTATCTATGGCTTTGGCTGTTTTTATGAAATTTTGTTTGAATCTTAATTAACTAAAAAGTTTATTTTTTAATGTATTTTATAGCTCACCTAAATATTTTAAAAGCTATGGGTTTTTTTTGCAAAGGCAAAAATGGGGTTTATTATTTTGAAAAACTAAATTAGTTTTCTTTCATTATTTAACCACTAATTTGGTTACATTTTGCATGTGTTTGTAAGCTGAAATTACCAAGTTAAACGTTTATCACGAATCCATTAACTTGACTCTGTACGAGATTATAAAGTCCGTATCACACGACACTAGCTCGTACTTGAAATCCGGCCTGGATTCACTAACGGGAGCAAATCTAGCTAGCACGTCATCATCTAGCGCCGTGTGAATCAGAAAAAGTATACTGGTTCTGCCACTTGGTACTGGCTACCATACTAGTTGTGAGGATAGAACACGTGCTATTTTCGTACTAGTTTCGACACTAGTCTGTGTAATTCAACCAATCATGCAGGCTGAGACTGTTGTGTAGAGAAATGGTATAAATGACGCCAACATGGTCATCGGATGTGATTTTGTTGTTGGCAGAAAATTATTATAAACAACCTTGTTTATATAATACCAAATTGCCACAGTATGACAATATATTTAATATATATAAATTTAATTTAAAACATGTCATCTAAAAACGACAAACTGTGTTCCAGACCCAATTTTAATCTAAATAAACTTGATAGCATGCCAACATTGGGCGTTTTTTTTTTAGAATATAAAGTGTGCGTAGGCCTAAAAAAGAACATTTGTGTATCAAGGATACTGTACTTGGACACCCATGGGCTTAGGGGCCTCTGACTACAATGTAAATAAATGAATACAAATTTAGGGAGATACTAAACGTTTGTGTCACCCCGAATGTATATTACCTAACCTCCGAATGAATCATATTTAGCATCCTGAGACCATTATTTCGTATTTCCCAACCGTTCCCGTGTATATATTCTTTTTCCTACGCTGCCTCTCATAATTTTCAATATCTTTATTAGTTATTAATTCAGCTGCTGCACTCAAAATTAATCTCTGACATTCGATAAATATTTGCACTAGAACCTAGTACCAAACTAGCGGCGTGTGAATACTCTAGTCCCATTTCCATTGTACTAGCTAGTATACAGATATCTAGGTGCTAGCTAGCACACTTGATTTCTAGTATAAGCAAGTGTCGTGTGATACGGGCTTAGTTTGGAAATTGGAATCACTTCCTTATCCATAGATAAAGGATAATATAGATCGATATCTCCCATGTATCGAGTATGAACAGTTTTTAGTACTAGCAGAGGTTGTAGGCGGTACTAAAAATCAAACCTGCCCAATAGCGCCACATTCAAATGTATTGTTGGCGGGTTTTGTTGTTGTTATAATTGCTTTCATATTACTAACTAAAACCAGGAATTATACCATGTAAATATATATATTTAATTTTAAATATTTAAAGTATATGCCTTTTGTAAGTAGTTAGAAGTATATAATTGTATATATATTTATATAAATATTATAATAAATTAGAATATATTTATATACTTTTTAATAACAACCGACTAAAAGCAACAGTTTATATGTCAACCAAGTAGATGCATTTAAACCCACGAAACAAATGAGGGAAAATAGGGAGAAAGATAAATATAAATAAAAAATCAGTGCACTCCATAAAAATTTGACTTGGGGTTTTTGCCCCCTTGTCGTAACTCACCTAAAAATGATAGAGAAGTGATTTCTTCACTCAAATTGTTCTGATAAAATTTACTTTATAAAAATAAATATATATATTTGGGGGATCCTGGCCCCTTACCATAATGCCTCACCTAAAAATGATAGCTATGGCATTTCTTCATTAAATTAGTTGGAATAGAGAGGAAATGTTATTTCTACACTAAAATATTATTATTATTACTATTATTACTATAATTCTACACTAAAATATTATTATTATTATTACTATTATTATTATTATTATCATTATCATTATTACCACATCTTACTACCCGTTTGGTTTATACGAACTTACGCTAATGTGTAATAGTAGGCTTATTGCGAGATGAAATGGAGGACCTACAGTTTAACGTGGAATCCGAACCACGGTGGAGGCCTGGCATTCCCCACATTCACAAGTTGTGATTAATACACGTCTTGTCAGAAGTAAAGGAAGGGTTTGGCAATGAGATAAATCTGTGCCAGGACCGTTCACTAAAATAGTTTAGATAAACTGCACTTTATACAAATCTAACTTTGAGGGACTTCTGCCCCATGGACATAGCTTCTCACCTAAAAATGGATGAGAACATATTTGTTAGAATTCGGGTAAGGTGTTCTGTAGGATAATTTGGACACACACAAACATATGAGCCATATTGGTGATGAAGACTCACTTCTTACGAACAAATGACTATAAGCATCACTATCTCAGTTTTCATGGCAATCATTTGAGGTGGGGATGTAGGGGACATGAAAAAATTCCAGTGTTTTTTTTAGTTTTATATAAAAAAAAATTTTAGCCAAATAAAAATATATTACTTCAGTAGAAACATACGAGTTAATTCTTATTCACATGGTGATACCAACAGTTTTTAAATATATCTCAAGAGCATAACGGCATTATCTAATAAACTTTTTAAACGAATGAAAAAGTTTGTGAGATAATGCTTTCATTTTCTTTACAGATATTCAACAACAGCTGTTGATAGTCCTATGTGAAAAAGATTTATATCCATGTTTTTACTGAAGCAATATTTTATTTATTTGGGTCAAAAAAGTATTAATGTAAAAACTAAAAACAACCATGGACTTTTCTCACACCTTCTACAATCCTGTTCCCCTTGAATACATAAAATAATGTAATATGTAGCCATTCAAAGGTAGTACGTGTCCTCTTCATTTTGATTATATTGTAATGTTCTAGAGATCGGAGCTCTTATTTCTTGCTTCAAGCCAGTAAAAACTGTAATATATAACTATTTTGAGGTAGCAACTGCAATTTCTTTAGGTACTGTATTTTAATATTTAATGAAGAATGAAAATAAGACCAAATCAAGTTTTCTCGGTCTCATTGTATTTGTTCACTAAATGGGCTCTATTGCTACAATTTTACATAAGTCATAATCTAGAAAGAGTCACTCAGAATGGGGAAAGAGTGACTAACTACTAAGATTACTTAAAACTAAAATAAGTACAAAGTTGAACACTCTGAGCACCTATTTGGGATTCAAACATTCATTCAGGCTTCAGAGACTGCCTGACATGAGAATATTTTTGTTTTTAAAATTAATATCTAGATCTCAACAGTGATAAATAAAAATAAACTGTCAGTTGGGGTCTCAACTCCTGACCCTGGAGCATGTCTGGCCTCTTGTGACGTAATTTTGTCGGAGACTGAGCGCTGCGTGTAGACTTTGTAAGTACCCCACTCACCATGGCCATCCATAGGGACGGTTGATGGTTCAGCTCCCCCACCCCCACCCCAAATAATTAACTTTTCAGTGTGTTTATAAAATGAAAGTTAAATTCCTTACTAATATTATTCACCTTTAGGCTCCTACCATGCAGATCTCCCCGCTCCCTGAAATAAAACTTTGGTTACGGCAGTGCCTGCCATAGAGTGTACAACCGTAATTACGTTATAAACTATTTTGAAGAGACCCTATAATATTGCATTGCTGTGCCCAGTATTTTACAAGGCTGGTTTCTAATCTTCACGATTCAGCTATTTAAAGTTAGATCTAAAAAAATAATACAATTGGATTAAATTAGATCTACAAAAATATTAAAATTGTAATAAGTCAAACAAATCATTAAATCATGCAAATACAAAACTATGTTTCAATATTTTACTATGAACTAGTCTGTTAGTGGCATTAAATAAAAAAGTAAGAACTATACTAACAAATATGAATAAGTAAATCATGTCAAATCATTTAAACATAATCCGCAAAGTTTGGCGGGCCGCTGATTTAATGGCCTTAGTTTATCTTATATAGGATGGGAAAGCACAGTGAAAGTGCTTTCCCCTTTCTGCCTTCAGTCCATTTGGCGGAGATTTAAACCTCAAGCAGATGCCACTTCTCCCCAATCTAGTACATTCAGATAGTGTGAGAAACATAACAAATTATGTGTAGCCTTATTTAAATTTCTTTTAACTTAGTTATGATAGTTATTATGTGTAGTCACAAAACTATCAGACCTAGTTAATACATATATTTGCTTTTCATCCTTGCCTTACATAGAACCAGTAAAACACTATGCTTAATTGTGTCAGTAGCCCACCCATGCTGCCAAAAGTCATTGAAAATTAGAATAAGCAATAATGGCGTAAATACACTTTATCAACCTTCAAGAGAACTACAAGATCAATCTTGAGCAACATTTTGTCATTTCTTATAATTTTTTTTTTATTCAGCGTAATTAATTTGCACTTTCTGAACCCCAGGTTTTTTCTTCTTCTTTGGCCACCGGCTTACTAGGCCTGTCGTGGCCTATACCTGGGTAGCGAGGCTGCCACCTATAGGTTCCAAGGTAAATCTTATTGTGGTGGTAGCCTTCACTCACTGAGGCCTCTTCGTCCCCAACCCCCACACTCTCAGCCCACCAAGCTGGGAGCCAACTGGCCAGGCCCTGTTTCAAGCTTGTTGGTTTTGGCCCTGACCAGCCTCCTACCCTCGTCTGCACCTGACCTGGCTTCCACTGGGGTTTTACCCAACCTCCACCAGACTGATCAAGCCCCGGGGTACACCACTTGGTGGTGATGACAGTATTGAGTAGGAGAGGCTAAGCGGGACCCACTAGGTAGGCTCCTTGTATTGTGCATCACTACCTTATATATATATATATATAATGGTGGAGAGATAGAAGAAGATAGAGGCATTTTTTTAAGAGGAGCCGGCCACAGGCTGAAAAAAGTTGATGATGATGAGCGCAAGTGTGCAGGTCTGAGGTAAGTTCAAAATGAGATATCTCAACATTTCCAGAGGATACAGGTTACATGACTATGTAGGGTTGTTGTAGGTACCTACAATTTCAAATATAGAAACTGTGGTGCCTTAAACGTGATGATTTTATGTGGGCTAGTTACAGGGTTGATGTAAGTTCAAAGTCAAATATCTCAACATTTTCAGATGATACGGGTTCCACGACTATGTAAGATTGTTGTAGGTACCTAGTACCATGGGGTTGACACTGGGATAGTAAAATTTTGTATGATGTTTCTTCCCTTCTCCCCCTTGCCAATATTCTTCATGTAGTGCTCACATATTTGTCTAGAGCTCGCACCAGTCAAAATATATTTGACTCTTTTTCATTAATTTTAATTAAAAATCCTTTATTTCTATTTTTTCCTGTATTGAAAATGTATTTATTTTCAACATAAATTTTAATTTTTATTAAATACATATTTATTTTTCTTCATCATGTGAATTTTGAAATAATTTTAGACCCACCGAACACATTACCAATATTTGACTCCATATTAACATATTTTTCATTGTGTTCTTTAGTTAAACTATATTTTTGTTATATAGATTGGTCTCCTTTTGACTTATTTTGCGTTTTCAAATTCATTTGTATTATTTTCCAGGATGTTTTCTCCTTAGTTAATATTTGTAATTAGTGTTAATTTTCAATTGTTTATTATATGTTTGGTTTTTTGTATTTGAATATTTATATTTTGACTTGTATTGACAGTGGAATTTATAATTAGCGTATCTCAGTCTCACTTAGTAGTTTTATTTACGTTAATATAAAAACCATGCTAGTCGTCCACAATTGCTTTGGGACAGGATGCTACGGATCTTCCATGATAAATCCTGGCTTGACATTTTTCCGATTTCCAACATGGGACAAATTGAGGTAATCTTATTTATGTTTATTATATTTTTTAACTGCCGAGTATGATACAGTTATTAATTAAGCATGATTACCTTGTGATTCCTGGCTCACTAAATAGTACACCAGTACAGTAGTGTGCTGGGATTTTTTATTTTATTTATATTTTTTAATATAAATACACACAAGATAGTATGGTTACTATGATATTAAAATAAAATGGTAAAATTAATCTCTATAGTTAAGTTACATATATTAAGGAAAAAGTATTTTAATATATTATAACAGTTAACATTTTTATTATTATTATCCATCCCAAAGGAACAAAACATAATCTCTTGGATATAAATGACATATTTTTAATTAAATTATGAAATTCAGTCAACACTCGATAATTCATACTAAAGGGGTCGGGGGTCTGTTCGAGTTATGAAAAGTCCGTCTTATCGAGGGAAAATAAAGTTGTGCCTAAAAAATTAAAACTTATATTTATCTAAAGTAATATACTTTAATGTGACGAGGTAAACTATACATATCAGATAAGAGACATACACAAATAACACAGTTAGGTATTCAAATGGGGAAGGTTGACATTACAATAGGCCTATAGTACTACTGGCAAATTATCTATATACTGTACTGACCTATTTCAGTAGACCTAGGCCTATTACACAAGCATGATGGTGATTGGTTTGCCACTGTGATGATATTTTGCTTAGTAGACCTAGGTTTGAAGAAGCTGTCAATATTCTTCTGTGAATATTTTTGGTGTTGCTTCTTATTGATGATTTGTGAAATTATTGAGCTCTTCAACGCTCGTTCACAATTTGTGAATGTGTGGAATGCCAGGCCTCCACCGTGGTTCGGATTCCACGTTGAACTGAAGGTCCTCTATTTCATCTCACAATTACGCTACCATTGCACATTAGCGTATGCGCACATAACCTGAATGGTAGTAAGACACCGTGATAATAATAATAATAATAATCATAATAATAATAATCATAATATAGGCAATACATTCTTTTATGAGTCAATTTAATGGCATATAACACAACCGGGGAGTAAGACATGGTGCTAAAAAAGAAGAAACAATAGTTCTAGTTAACAGTAGGCCTATTATTTGGTTCATGATTGGCAATACTTATAGAAGAAATTATTTGTTTGTTTACAGTTTGAGGAAATAAAATATAAACACTAGACTATTGGTTAATTTTTCCAGGTATCTGAAATGGGTAGACGTCTCCAAAAATCGACTCTTGATGGCCCATAGAGAGAAGTTTATTTATGCACACACTTGTGCATCTCATTTTGATGTGAGTCAATTTTGGACACCTCTGCAGGACAAGCTGGTACATAAAGCATAAATTGTTGAGGGCTAGTTTACTGATGAGTGATTTTTTTCAAAAACTGGAAATATTTTAAAACATGCTTTAACAATTTGTTTCAAAATTGGTATCTTGGGCCTTAAGCCTAATCATTGTGTTTGTGGTAAAAAGTTGTTTAAGTGTATTTTACTGATGCTTGATTTTTCAATAATAGTTATGATACATTTATATATGATTGTGTTGTATCGTTACTTAATGTATTTGGTAGTTTTCAATGGGTTTGCAGATTTACCATGGAAATTCATATAAAGGGGTTTTGTAGCCCTCCATTACCCCGCTAAATTGAGAGTTGACTTTTTTTTATATCTATTACAATATGGTAGGGTTGAGGGTGGCGGTTTATTAGAGAAAATGCACCTGAATCAGCGAGGGAAATCACATGCTAATTTCATTATTGTAAATTTTTATTCACGATTTGTGTGGGCTACTTAGTCTATAGGCCTACAGTACATATACAATAATTAAGATTGGTTAACATGTTTTTAAATCAAGTAAGACATTGTAGATAGGCCCCACCACATTTAAACTAAAAAAAAATGTATTTTTGGTATTTACACTTTTTTTCTTATTTCATTCCGTTTAGGGAATACAGCAAATATAATCAATTTTTCTTTCTAGAAAATGTATGTCATTCATTTCTCATCCGTTTTCAAAATAATTTTTAAACATGTGTTTAATTACCACTCTTTCATTTCTAAAACTTTCTTTAAAACAAAATTTTATGTCCCTATAATTATATTTATAATATCTATTAGGTGTCTGGAAAAATGAAAATTTCCTCTGGAAAACCTGGAAAAAAGAAGGAATTTTGTAATAAGAAAATAGTGGCAACCCTGTTGTTACTAATTTTTTTAAACTCCTTGTCGAACTAGAGCTACATACAAAACAATTCCCGAAGTGATAAAAAACGTACTCCCAAACTAACTTACCAAGTAAAAATATATTTAAAAAAAAAACTTACCATGAAAAATGTTTAAACCATGTATTGACTCTATAAAAATTAACTCAACATTCAAGGGATTTAGAATTAAATACCTACTGATAAAGATCAGCCCAGTATGTTGTGAAAGTTTGTGCCAAATACAGTTGAAAATAGTTCAGGAACTAAGAGTTTCTCAATCTTTACTTGATAAAGACTTTCCAAGGATTAAGCAAAAGTATTTAACAAATTTATCCCAAACAATCCTCAAAAATAGACATCTAACTTGTATTTGAAGATTAGAGGATTGATACTCTCTTTTTACTTTCTCGCTATCTTACAGGTAGAGAAAATATGGTGATCATAAAAAAAAAATCGAACTCAAGATTTTGATGAATCTTGACGTTTCATAACTCCCTGGATCTGAAAAAATGATTTTGAATTTCAGTCGGTCTGTCTGTACCTCCAACTAGACCCTAAACTATTTTACTGATCGAGCTAAAAACTTGGTATCTAGGGTTTTCATAGGGTTGACCTGAGAGGTTTTTGGATTTGGATATCTACCCCTAAAATTAAGGGTAGTTTACTGAAGGAGGAAAAAACTGGCTATTTTCATTTTCCCATGAAAACTTTTTTAACAGAAGCGTTAATTTCCGTATTTCTGCAACTATTTGAGATACTAAATAACTCATCATTGCAAAATTGTAGTACTATTAAAAATAAAAAACTTTAATTTGACATTTTCTAAAACCAACAGTTTCTGAGATATTGGCGAATATAGTCTATTGATACAATTTTATGAGTTTTAGTTGTAAAGAGATACTGCGGGGTTCCGTACCATTTATTTTTATTGGTTTCCGAATGTTTTCAAGGTTTGACCTCATTTTTTGTCCATGATATCCTTGTGATTCCTTGATAACATAGAAGTGTTCAAATTAACTTTGTCTTAATGTCTTTTTTAACGGTCTTCTACCCTTCAAGGCTTTGCTCATTTTATTACATTGGTGGGGGAGGTATAATTTAGTTTAAATATACCCTTTTTTGCATGGAAGGGGAGGGTAGAAATGCTTAAGAAAATTTACAGCTAGTTTACCAGACTGGTATTTGAATCCCGACCTCATCACCGGCGAACCAAACGAGCATACAATAAAGACTGCACACCTGTCGATAGCCTACTTGTTTTAACTGCAGTAAATTAGGTTTTATAATTGTTAATTTCTCTTTGAATTTTACACCTTCTCTAACGCCATTGTAACCTCTTTAAATAATTTAACTCAACAGACATTTCAACCCCCACCTCCCCAGCCCTGAAACAAGTGAGTGAGCAATTGGTTGGAAACAACTATTCTATCGCTAATTAAACAAAACAAAATGGTTAACAGTTGTTTTATTACTTGATTATCGGTGACCTGATGGTCTAGGGTAAGGTGTAGGACTTCTGTGTTGGGGGTCTGGGTTCAATCCTTGGTCCCGGCACAGATTTATCTGATTACCAAACTCTTCCTTCACCTCTGTCTGACAAGACTTGTATTAATCACAACTTGTGAATGTGTGGAATGTCAGGATTCCACGTTAAACTGTAGGTCCTCCATTTCATCTCACAATCACCCTTACGTATAACCCGAACGAGAAGTAAGACGCGGTGCTAATAATAATAATATTACTTGATTGATTTTCTTCATGTTAATATTATGTTCATGCCAAATAAATAAACATAGATGGTGATTTTAATTGGGATTATTTTTTTTATATTAAGACATGTACACTTATTTGTATTTGAAAAATATTGTGTACTTTGTGAAAAAATGTGTAAGTTTAAATTTTTAAATAAATATAGATTATTTTAAACTTAGTTTGCTTTTAATTATATTTCCTTAAACATTAATTTAAACTTGATGTGTTGATTCTAGTTTTTCTAGAAATGGTTAAAGAACTATATTGTGCCAACCATTATCACTTGAACAGATTTTATTAAAAAAACTTAATATTGACCCAATGTAAATAATTTTTGTAGAAACCAATATTTATTTAAATTCATTTGGTCTTAAAAATATTAAAAAAAAATTGTTTAAGTGAAATGGATTAGCAGAACAACTAATGGTAAAAATAAAATCAAAATAATAGTAATAATAGTAGTGCTACGCAATTAAAATACCTACTGAGCCACCGAGACCACTATTTAATACAACAAAAGTGCTCACATATTTGTCTAGATAGTAGCACAAATGCGGAAAACTCCATACAAACATTTTAACATAGACTTAACAGATCTTTCGTGTTATCCTGATCAGTGCCTAGTACTACCTTCCCCACCAAGTGTAATCATGCCATAATTTCAAATATATAAACTTGGCGATCTTATAGGACTTGTTGTATGTCTGACGTAAGTTCAAAGTCAAATATCTCTAAATTTTCAGAGGATCCAGGTTCCACGATTATGTAAGGTTGTGATAGGTACCTAGTACTACCTTTCCCACCAAGTGTGATCATGCCACAATTTCAATATATAAACTGTGGCACCTTAAACTTGGCGATCTTATAGAACTTGTTGTATGTCTGACGTAAGTTCAAAGTCAAATATCTCTAAATTTTCAGAGGACCCAGGTTCCACGATTATGTAAGGTTGCGATAGGTACCTAGTACTACCTTTCCAACCAAGTGTGCTCGTGCCGCGATTTCAAATATAGAAATTGTGGTACATTAAATTTGGCTATTTTATGTGGGCTAGTTGTAGGGCTGAGGTAAGTTCAAAATCAAATATCTCAAAATTTCCAAAGGATCCAGGTTCCACGAATATGTAGGGTTGTTGTAAGTACCTAATACCACAATCCCCACCAAGTGTTCTCGTGCCACAATTTAAAATATAGAAACTGTTGCACATTAATTTTGGCGATTTTAAATTGATTAAAAAATTGATTTAAATTTTCTAAATATCGTATTTTATTTAAGTCTGTGAAAAACCACATTTTCATACGAAATATTTAAAAAAAAATTGTACCAATTTGTATGATTTGTATTTTAGAACCATATCTGCTCTCGTGCGCTTTATATGATTCTTTTAGAACCATATTCTATTGTTGGTTTTATTAATTTAGTTGATAAAAATGGTTATTTTATTGTCGACGTGGAGCATTCCAGCCCGCTACTTGAAAGTTTGTCGATTTAAAGACTCATGCCAATATTGATAATAATTGATACGTCTTAAAGGCGTTTTACAATAATACAAGTTAAATATAATTATTTACCAAAAAGTTCTAACATCCTAGTCAAGTTTGTGAATGTATAATATTAAACATTCTTAAAAAAATCAAATAAATAAAAGAATTACCTTTTTCTTTTAAATTTTATTTTATTTAGATAAATAAAATATAACCTTATTTTTAATATTTGTATACCTATAATTGTAGCACTAACAGCATTTTGCTGTTACGATAAAAATCAGAATTAAATGTTTTAGTTACATTTATTTTTCATGTGATGGCCTTAAACGTTGGGTTACTGTCAATGTAATAAGCTCTAACCTAGTGTTCGAAAATCGTGATATTTTGATTCAATGATTCTTGACTAACTAATACAATACAAATCTTGTCTATATTTATTAAAACATAAGTTAATAAGTTGTCATTGAATCAATAACCATTTTTCTGTATCAATTTTAATTATTTAGTCAGCTAGTAAGTATATATTATTGTATTTATGAGGTTTTGAAATAACAATTTAACCACTTTGGTGGTCGATTGCGATCGAAAGCAGTCTCTTAAAAAAACTACATCGGTCGATGCTAGTTGTTGATATTTGGGCCTCTTAAACTCAAATATTTTCACATAATCTTTGAGAGAATAAAATAACTTTATCGCTCACAATTAATATCAAGCCCTATCTACAAACCCCTAGTAATCCGTATCACATTGCTCTGTCTACAATCTCTTGATTTAAAAGTTCTTATTTGGATCAACTTTAACTTTCTAAGGATTGTTATACAGAGTACCAATCACGTTTAAGTAAATATGTACGCGCATCGAAATAAAATTGTCAATGGTAGCCAAAAGATATGTTGCTAACTATAAGTTTGATAGTTCAAATTGTATTATAAATATAATATCTTAAAGTGGGGCTACTTTGACACAATATTTTGTTTATTTTCATGTAAAACCCCAGGTATTGTTAAGAATCTAACAATATTTGTTTTACTTGTACAGTGCTCAAATACACACAAGGTGTGCATGTTTGTTTTATTTTTTGGCTCATGGGGTTAAAAAAAAAGAAAAAGTGCATGTTCATAGTAGCCCCATTAGCATTTAAATCAGTAATAACTGTAGTAGTAGGATGAATGAAGACAACTTTGACATATTCAATACAAAGGTGGGGCTCTTATAAACACATTGGAATAAAAATCTTTTGAGTTAAATTATTATCAGTGACGGTTACTCTGCTAATGTCTAGAAACTGACATTGGCCTTTGAAAAAATCATACATCAGTAGGAAATAGGCTTAGATATGAAACTACTTTTTTTTAATAGTAAAAGATCTGTATTACATTGAAAAAAATATCTGAAAATCTAAGAGATACACAAAAAAATTCACTCTCTCGGGGAAAATGCCTAAATTTTTGGTTTCGCTAAAATGACCCGTCTTAACAACATAAACACTATCATGAAAATTAAAATTACCTAAAAAGGTTCTTTGAATGAACCACTAAGGGATCCTATAAGTCATTCTGTTTTACTAATATCATCCAATGCTTGTTTCATTTCTGAAATCTTTATAGTGCCAAGCACCGAGCTTACGCCTATATTTGTGCACCATGTTGAAATACACTAAAACACACAGTGAAACAGTATTCATCTTTTTTTAACTCCACTTTTACACTTTAATGTTCATTTCTGCAACAGAGAAAAGAACAAAATAACAAAATCGCCCACAAAAATAATTTTTTTACCCTATTAAGTGCATGTTCATAGTAGCCCCACTTTTGCGAAAAAATTACCTCTTTGTAAACTTTTGGTAAAATTGTTTATTTTCACATATTTAAAACGGTATCCAACATACTAAAATAATGCTAATAAACCAGGCTACAAGATGTAACACTTAAAATTACCACACATGTCGTGGTAAGACCTGAGCACATACAAGTTTGGGCCTGAAATTTTTTTGCCGTTTTTTTGGCAACGGAGGAAAAAAACTCCTGTTACTGCATCATAATACATTATATAATATATATGTGTGTATATTCTGAAAACTACTGAAATTCTGCATCTAACGATGTTAAATATAAGGCAATCACTGCTAAGCCCTGGAAGTAATCACATTTAAAATCTTCTTTACTTCCATGTGTCAAAGTTGTACCACCGTGTCAAAGTAGCCCCACTTTACGGTAATTTTATTGTGATTGTACTTAAACATACATAAGTATCCTATATCCTAGATTTTTTCTCAAAAGAGTTGTTTTAATTTATTTTATTCATCAGCCTACTGCTTGGCACTTTTTCCTTACTGGAGATTATTTTCTTTGAAAAGGTTTAGTGGGATAAAGTCTCTGACTATCTCACAATCACACGGTTAAGGATACAAACCGTATGTATGCAAATATAATTTCTAAGGACTGCAGATAGGAAATCTATAGATGAGGCTTTATGGCGCCCACTCACAACAGTCGGGGGACAGTTAGATCCTAACTGAAGCTGTGAACTGTTGACTGCCAAACACTCAGTTTGAATCGACAGTCTTGGCCTTTCACTCTATTTGGTCAGGTTTTAGACTGCAGGTTGCCGAAATATTCACCAAAAACACAATCTCTAACTAAAGTCCCAGATACTCGCTTTGGTGATGACTAGGGGGTGGAGGTATAGGCACTAAATATTTTAAAAAAAGGCAGGCAAATAGGCACTAAAAATCATGAAAATAGGAACATAAATAGGCATTATAAAGTAAAAAAAGGTAATAAATAGGCACTAAAAAGAAAAAAATAGGCACATAAATAGGCATAGTAATAATAAAAAGGCACCAAAACACTCAACATTTTTATTATTCACTCATAAAATCCAGCATACACTTTCCATAAACACATATTAATTAATATTAGAGTTAATTATCAAATACTTCTCAAGATTTTCAGATGTAAATTGTGTTCTGTTTTCTGACATAATGTTTTTATGCTGTGAGAAACTTCTCTCGACTTCACATGAAGTCATTGGGCAAAACTTCAGACAAGCTATTTCAGCTGGGCTAAGCTTGACTTCTGGGAGTGATGTAGTTTATCCTTCTAAGATGTCCGCAATACTTGCCATCACTTTCCACCCAGGGTTTCACTACAATACTCTGTTAAATTTGTCGACGATTGCTGTACCAACTGAGCCAGAAGCCTGATTCAGGTTTTCTTCTATTGCCCGCATTATCTTCACAGCTTTCACAAGAGGCAAATCCCTCGCCTCTAAAATTGTGATTGCTCCAGGAAGATTTCCAAAATTTTTTGTACGTATGCCAGATCCGCACTGACACTTGAGCAGGAGATGGCAGCATTTGCTTCTGTAATGGCGACAGCTTGTTCCTCGTCAAATGTTTGGACTAACTACAAGCAAAACGGTTGATACAGCAAAACTCACCATTCTTTCAATATATTTGTATTCTACAAGTACAACCATTAAATTAAAAATAGGTTTCAATAATATGGACGGACAGGTGGAATCAATAAAACTAGTGGAAAAGCGCTCACTGCAATTTTAATTTGTGAACGCACCTAAAGATAGTGTATTGTATAATACCTTTTGAATGTCACCCAGGTAATCTACACAGTACAACGCAGCATGAAGCCATATACCCCAACACGTTAACACTGGTTGTGGTGGCAAAGGTGTGTTGGGCAGGGCGGCCTTAAATGAGAAGATTTGTGGTGGAGCCTTCAAAAACACTTTCTTGACTGTGGAAATAATAGCGTTAACATTTGTAAATGTGAACTAATATCTTCTTCAACTCTATGAACAGCATGCGCCAGACAAGTCACGTGGTGAATTAACTTGGTGTAGAATACTTTTAAGTTTGCAGCTGCTTTCAACATGTAGGCCGCACTGTCTGTCAGCAACACCAAAAACCTTTCTTCGTTGTTTTCTGATGGCCATAGGACACCTAATATAAACAAATTAACTGATTTATAATTCTCATTTTTACGGGACTAACACCGCAAATCATTAAATTAACACAGTATATCTTGTGAAATTAAGTTATATACTTATGCAAAGCATCACGGACAACTATGTCAACTGTCGAGCTGTTGGTTGCCTCAAGCATCTTTGAAACAACCAAGTGAGGTTTCCCAGGACCCGTAGAGTCTAGTTTTCCCAACCACAACATTTGCAACATATCTGCCACAGCGGTCAGTGTAACAGTGTAATATACATAGACACTGAATGAACTAACACTGCTGTGAGCTAGAAGAAGATCTTTGTTGCCGGATCTGACCAGTCTGAACCTATCAGACCACTGGACACATGGGTTTTTCCTTCCTATCACGAGTATCCACGTGGAATAACCTAAGGAGTGAAGTGGGGGGGGAGGCAGCCGCAAGTATTTAGAAAGAGAAAGATATAAAAATTGGCACTTTAAGGCTCCCATTTGTAAAATAGGCCCTAAACAGCTAAATAAGCATTTATAGGTACTATAAAAACTATCACATCTTCACAATCTTCGAAAATAAAATTATACCTCAAAAGCCTACTTTTCAAAGCATAGGAATAAAAAAAAGGCATTTAGGGCAAAATCCGCCCCCTAGTGATGACAGAGATTGGATTTCCAATCCAGGTCGAGTGTACTGAGGGTGATTTCTTCAAAATTGTTTTCCATTTTCCTCCCACTCAAATATGGGCACACTTTCTAAATTCAGGCTCCTCATCCCTAGTGCATTAGCTTAATTAGTAGGCTACACATACAATGGCTAGGGAGAGGCGAGAGGGTGTTACAGAAAACACAGTATCATAAGCTTATAGGTACAATCTATACGTCAATCTGTCAAGATAGCATCTGAAAGAGTGCCAGTTGTCGGTAGAAGTGTTTAAAATAGTTATACTTGTTGTGTTGATGGATTTATTGTAGACTAAAGGGGGTGTATACAATTACATCACGGTTTTGGTACAATATATTATAGGTCCACCATGTTGACGTACAACCAATAGGAACGAAGCGTCGACTGACTCCCTTGGTGAACTTAGCCATCCTGTATAACCCTCTTTCATTGGGTTCCCCGAGCCCACTTGTAATACTGACAAGGCATCACATTGTGTTCTGTTATATTAGACCATCGTAAAACAAACCAACTTCGTGTTTCCATCCTCACCTCCACCCTTCCACCCTTACCTCCCCCTCATCTTCACTCTTACCTCCATCATTACCTCCACCCTCACCTCCACCTTACCTCCACCTTACCTCTCATATTACCTCCACCATTACTTCCACCAATACCTCCACCTTGATCTCCACCCTTACCTCCATCATTACCTCCACCATTACCTCCACCATTACCTCCCCTTACCTCCACCTTACCTCCACCTTTACCTCTCATATTACCTCTACCACTACCTCCACCATTACCTCCACCCTCACCTCCACCCTCACCTCCACCTTTACCTCCATCATTACCTCCACCCTTACCTCCCATATTACCTCCACCATTACTTCCACCATTTCCTCTACCTCTACCTCCACCCTTACCTCCACCCTTACCTCTCCTATTACCTCCACTCACTCACCTCACCTCCACCTTTACCTCCATCATTACTTCACCTCACCTCCACCATATCTCCACCTTTACCTCCACCATTACCTCCATCATTACCTCCACCCGGTTCATTATAGATCTTTAACTGTTCCTATACTCGCCTGGATGGCGTAGTTGGCTAACACACTAGTTTCGTGTTGAGCCAGACTGCTGAGGATGGGGAGATCGAGGTTTGAATCTCAGTCGGGTGAACTAGGGGTAGTTTTCCACTCTTCTTCACACATATATAGTTTCACTTCCTCTATATTCAACCTTCCCAATTCCTAACCCATTAGCGTAATTAGTACTGAAGAACATAACCCAAATGGGTAGTAAGACGCGGTGCTAAATAATAATAATAGATGTTACATGTTCTTATAATTATAACTCACTCTAGAGGAATGCCACAAATGCATAACACAATGTTACATATAAGGGGGAAGTTTTACTCTTGAAATAGACAAGACTGCCGATAATGAGGAGATCAGGGGCTGAATACCAGTCGGCTGTATTTAGGGTGGTTTTTACTAAATAGTTTACCACTCCCTCTACATGCAAATGCAGGTACAGTTTGATTTTCTTAGGAAGACTGCTATATGAAAACTGGAAGCTCATGTTGCTACAATGGGGGAAATAAAAATATTACAATAATGTATTTACATTCTTAGTCCATTTAATGAACAATGCAAAGAGATATATTGTAATCCATAAATAATGAAGTAGGCCTATTATTGGAAGATTTGATACCTTTTTTTAAATGAACTTCATAATTGTTAATTCAAATAAAACAATTCTACAATGCCATATTTTAGTGGGTTTCAATCATTGTTCTTTAAGCTCAATCTTGTACATTCTTAACACTTTATTATAATTAGTACATAACCTGAACAGGTAGGAAGGCTTAATGACAAAAAATAAAATTTTAAAAACCTATACTTTTATAAAATTTCTAGGCAGAGAATTAAAGGCTGTTATTTTACTGGTCGAAGTAACTTTTTTGGAAGTGATTAGAGACCAACACACACAGAGGAAGAAGTAAGGAAATATCTAACACTTTGTTACAGTCAAGATGCCCCAGCAACGATCTTCTCGGCGGGGCTCCGGTTACCGCAGGGGTAGTTCCAACAGGTACCCATATCAAGAGCCCCAGTGGGGGCAAGTGTTCCAGTCCAGTCAGGATAACCTCTTGAGTCAACTGACATCACCTGAAGCCACCCTAGCTATCGCTAGTAACCTCATCTCCACGCTACTGCAGTCACAACAAACTCAGGTAGCGTGGTCTGCAAACGCAACTAAATCAGCCTTATATCAGTAGGGCTAGGGAACTAAAGTTGTCGAGTTTCTGTTCTAGGTGCATAGCTACACGGACAGGGTCAACCTGGCGGTGGCCGAGGAGGGTCAAATTATGGGCAGAGGGGCCAATACCCAAACCGAAAATATGGGGACTACCACAACAATGACTTTTATAGAGAGGTAACAACAGCCCAGAACTTACTGTATGACCTTAACCAGCTAGTCTTGTCCTTCGAAGAGGTAACAACAGCTCAGAACTTACTGTAGGACCTTGACCAGCTAGTCTTGTCCTTCGAAGAGGTAACAACAGCTCAGAACTTACTGTAGGACCTTGACCAGCTAGTCTTGTCCTTCGAAGAGGTAACAATAGCTCAGAACTTACTGTAGGACCTTGACCAGCTAGTCTTGTCCTTCGAAGAGGTAACAACAGCTCAGAACTTACTGTAGGACCTTGACCAGCTAGTCTTGTCCTTCGAAGAGGTAACAACAGCTCAGAACTTACTGTAGGACCTTAACCAGCTAGTCTTGTCCTTCGAAGAGGTAACAACAGCTCAGAACTTACTGTAGGACCTTGACCAGCTAGTCTTGTCCTTCGAAGAGGTAACAACAGCTCAGAACTTACTGTGGACCTTGACCAGCTAGTCTTGTCCTTCGAAGAGGTAACAACAGCTCAGAACTTACTGTAGGACTTGACCAGCTAGTCTTGTCCTTCGAAGAGGTAACAACAGCTCAGAACTTACTGTAGGACCTTGACCAGCTAGTCTGTCCTTCGAAGAGGTAACAATAGCTCAGAACTTACTGTAGGACCTTGACCAGCTAGTCCTGTCCTTCGAAGAGGTAACAACATCAGAACTTACTGTAGGACTTAACCACTAGTTTGTCCTTCGAAGAGGTAACAACAGCTCAGAACTTACTGTAGGACCTTAACCAGCTAGTCCTGTCCTTCGGACACTCAAGTACAATATTTTAAAATCGGACAACTTGTTATAATCATACATTTATAATTTATTTTTTCCTGGAACACAACCATTTGCTAGTTTTGGCAAGTAAGCTCCAGGTAATGAAAGGTGTGGTTAATACTGACATGTTCCTCGTGCAGACACTATCCTCTACGACTACTCATCCCTGAGGGGACCTCATGATCAGCGGTCATTAGATAACAGACCCATGTCACGGCATGGGGGTTCCTACCATCGAATGATGTCACACAGGCTCGTGACAAGTTTGTGGATCACCTTTTTTTTTTAGCCGTGACACCTATATCAGAGTTTTACTCTGGCCAGCGATTCCCACACTGGGCCTCCATTCATTAATGTTGTGATACATTTTGTTCTCATTATAAGAGGGTAAAAACCTGTCATGAGCTATATTGTGCGATGCACCTATAACTCGTGCAGCTACGCTGTGCAATTCAACAGTTATAAGACGTGGCACATCCACTGCCTGTCGTTCACTCCCTTATGGCTCAGATATGGGTCCTTGTCTTTTGTGGTGCTAGACCCACGAGGTGTGAGCCAATCACACAGCGCTCCCCTCCCCCTCGCTAATCATGACCTGACCACAACAGGGCCAAGTCCGGCGTGGGGGATCCCAGAGGGGTCAAACAGGAGGGCCCTACAGGGAGCGCACAACAGGGACCCAAAGGGGCCATGACACCATGAGGGCCAGGGGCAGAGGTGGCAGCAACAAACAGCCCATGCGCGGCAAGGTGGCTGGTAAAAAGGATGAAGCCGTTGACAAGAAAAGGTAAGACCATTGAAACCGCTGAGTTGCAAACAAGATAATTCAGTTTTCTGAACTTGTTGTTCCAGGAGTATCAAGTTGGCCCAGAATGTGTTGGAACGCTCACCCAATAAAGGCAGTGGCGGTTCTAATGTCGCTTATTTCATGCAGTGATGCATGAAAACATTTGGCTTCACCACATTGTCCACACATTATTAACATTCAATCAAAGTTAAAACAGGACTAGCTGCATACAATTATAGAAATCATGCAGGTACAAATAACCAACATTTCATCCACACTCAGCTCCTCTTTGATAACGGAGAGTTGAAAACTGACTAAACTAGGTTTGGAATGAAATACTAATAAAACTAAATTGTTAATTGACTGTTCTCTTTGTATGTTTCAAGTTAGACATGATTTTTTTTTAACGTGACCACCACACTATTAGAGAATTGTCTCAGATTAATTACAAAATCTATACTTATGAACTATTTAAAATCTAATCTTGCAGCTTACATTTTCAATAGTCTTTTAAAGTGCAAAAATTTTGGTTAAAAATATTTTTAAAAATTTATGTGAAAAAAATGCATTATTTTAATCACTGACGTTAACATCTGAAGTAATGTGTATAATTGTTACTTAAGTACCCATCACTTTACAAAGTGAAAGGCTCGTCTATGATAGATTTAAAGACTGGCTGAATGATTACTACTTTTAAGCTTATTAAAGAGAAGTGACATATGGTAACATAGGGTTGGGATTCAGCGATTCAGCTGTCACCTGGTTGCCTGGAAGTCCGTGTCTTTAAACATGTCGTCAACCCCGATTTGATTATGGGTGGTCTTAGTACTCACATACCCTCTGGATCTGGATGCGGTGTCTAGAAGAGCTCGGATAGTTTCTTGATGACCCCAGGGGCTTGTTTCGCGGGAACGACGTTGGTTTGGGTCGTATTCGCGATTTGCGGGTCTCCCTGAATGGTGTACGGGATGGAGGTGGGAGAGAACTGGTAGGCCCTGGTGGGAGTGACTAGGTGGTATGCTGGTCGGGTGATAAGGGGTCTTGCTGTCGGAAGGAGTCGAGGTAGTTTCGAGTGGTCGGGCTGACGTGTAGGGAGAGGGGATATTATTATTATTATTATTATATTATATTATTATATTATTTATTATTATTAAACACCGGGCTTACTAACCGTTCAGGTTATACGCACTTACGCTAATGTGTAATGGTAGGGTGATTGTGAGATGAAATGGAGGACCTACAGTTTAACGTGAATCCGAACCAGGTGGGGCCTGGCATCCACACATTCACAAGATGTCTTGTCAGAGGTGAAGGAAGGGTTTGGTAATCAGATAAATCTGTGCCGGGAGCGGGGATTGAACCCCGGCCGCCAGCACAGAAGTCTGACACCTTACCCCTAGACTACCAGGTCACCTAAGAGGGGATGTTGTGCCTCTTGTTTCGGAGGAGGGAAATATAATGGAGACCGGAGTGAGGTGTGAGGCGGGGTGGGGTTCCTCAGATGTGGAGAAGTGAGGGGGGTTTGGGCACTGGACCGTTCGTGGGTGGAACTAGATCCCGCGGATAAGTGGCTGGCCGCGGTTGAGTAACTCGGGTGGGCTGCGCGGAAGTTCTCTTCCTTCTGTCGGCGGGTTTGCTCCTTTTTTCCTGAACGGCTGGTGTATCCCTTGTTAGGGCCCATTTGAGGGAGGACCCTGGGGGGAGGGGGAGGGAAGGATAGGAAGGGTAGTTCGGCGAGTTACCGTGGTGAACCGGATAGGAATGATTGCTATGGGGGATAGCTGAGTTAAGAAGAAACACACACAAACTGTTTAGTATTTATTTCTTTATATTTTATTATTTGCTATACATTTCATTATTGTTTACTTAATTAAATGTTCCTTATATTCATTCAGTATTAATTTATATAACTATCACATTTTTCTGTCTACTGCCCTTTCTTTCATTAATTATGTTTTGTAAGGGTGGTACAATTGCTCTTTCGTGTTTGCGCGTTTCCTTTTAAGTCCGCAAAGAGTTTCTCTAAATGGTGGACACCACCGCGGCTCACAGCTCTCGTCGCTACAATTCATTATCACTTATTTTAATAACCCATATTTCTCTGACATAATTATGTGTGTGTGAAGTGAACATCAAATAAAGACGTGTGGTTGGTTCTTCAAGCTCATCTCATCACAACCCCAGGTAGGCCTACTTGGGTTACTGTTCCACCGAATCTTCAGCAGCAGGTAGGATCTACTTATGTCTACGATGTCTACTTACGCACACATCAAAATAATTAACTCTCTATCTCAATCAAATTAAAACCACAAACCTTTGACTATGGTTTATTAACTCGAGGGGTTGTGACCCAGCGCGGTGCTGTGCTACCGGTGACTGATGCCAGCCAGCGGTCAGTCTGCTCTTTTTATCCCCCCCCCCCC
Source organism: Timema cristinae (assembly GCA_039000515.1). Lineage (NCBI taxonomy): Eukaryota > Metazoa > Arthropoda > Insecta > Phasmatodea > Timematidae > Timema > Timema cristinae. Next base: position 51,203,804 of record JBCFYV010011164.1, read on the forward strand.
CCCCCCCCCAGATAGGTGGTTCAGGAGGGCTCGGCTTGCCACCGAGCGGCCATGAAGCAAGGGAGGGGGATGTTTGGCTAGTGACTTTGAACCCTGGGGGTTTGAACATAGAAGGGGGTGGAGAGGGGTAGAGCATGACTGGCTGCTTTGGGGATGCGAGAGCGTTACAGAGAGAAATAAGGAGTAGAGGGGTGGTAACAATCACTACACTCTATTGTAAAGTCCACATATCCTCTAGCTATGTGTCACACCTCAACAAACCCTTGCTTACACACACATGACGAGTCTGGCAGTCAACCGTTGGACACAAAACCCCCACATTACGTGCAAATCGTGTTAAGAATAATGTCACTAAGTAGAAAGCATCACATTAAATATAAAATTTATGAAACTGAAAAGTAAAAAAGTGTATTGTTAAGGCAGGCAGGAAACAAAGGGCTGTGATTGTTTTTCATTGAGGAAATGATTATCTTTATTGGAACAGATCAAGAATAATATCATTATATTTAAAATAGAAATATGTTGGGACTATGGCAGCGAATAAGAGCATGGGAAGAAATAACAAAGAACTTAACTGTACTGGTAATTTCCAAAAGGTGTGTGTGGTTTGTTTGATCAATATGTAATTTCATAGACTATTCATTTGGATCTATTATATTATATTAATTGAGTAGTTGAGTATCGAGAGATAGATAATATAGTGCCGCCGTATTCTCTCACTTAAACAAAACAATATCAAAATATGTGCCGTCTTGATAGTCTGTGTGCACTGCGCCAGATCGAGGATTAGAGAATGATAGAATTACAACCAAAGCTTGCTCAACACCAGACTTTGATGTGACTAACTTCATTGCGTCATTGAGCCGCTCGATCTTCCAAATCCACATGTCTCCAAGTTTATTTCTATTTCGAGCTTGCTAAGTCTTGTTCTTGCATATGACCCTAAATATCAGGCATTACTCACCCCTATAATAACCTCTTTGGTCATGTGCTTGTCAATCAAGTTTTAATTTAATTTGTTAATTTGTTGTTTAGATAATAATGACCTGCTTCGGTATCTGCATTGGCTAATAAGCTTATACTTACTCTAGGGACTAGACTTTTTTTTTAACACAAATAGAATAATATTTGGGCATTGTTACCTTTATCAAACATAAAGAAGACCTTAGTGTGAGATTGATATCACGCAATGCTCATGACATACAAACAAACTCTTAATTTTATTAATATGCATATCTAGTTACTTGGTACATTAAATTTCAGTCCCATACATTAATTACTCTATCTCAACAAAGGTGCGCAAAAAGGCATAAAATAGCAAGTTACACCCCAATAGCTCATGAAATGTAATTATTTGAAATCAATGAATCATTATTTATAGTTTATGATTATATACTTGTTAAAATTGTGCGGTAAAATGTTTTTTATTGTCGAGTGAGCTTAAGGAACTTTGATGATAATTTCTTCAAGGTGGCTGACAGGTGTACACTCATACAGGCTAAGTTTAGTAGAGCATTTACTATCAATTGTTGTTGTGCTTTATGTTGGAACAGCAAGGAGGCGAGCAAGGCTCTAGATAAAACCAAGGACGATGCAGAGAAGAAGAAGGTATGTCGTCACACCACTTAAAAACTAAATAAACACAGATCACTAACATCAAATACTAGTAAATAACTAGACAACATCTTGAATGGGGGAAAGGGCCCCAGCAACCTTATACCAACATATGTTTGAAAATTGGTACAAGATTTTCGAAATGGTGTCACAAATTTGGAACTTTAACTAAATTTAATACAAATTGCTGCAAAAGTTAAGTTTTTTATCCTAATCCAATAAATTGCAATGTAAGGAAGTTTTGAAAAATCTTCCAAATCAGTTCAAATTCTAAAGTACTTGTACACCTTTAATAACTTTTAATATTCAGGACTTAAAGATAAAATTAATATTCAAAATTTCTAAAATATTTCAAATTAATGTTTTACCTCTAATTTACCCAATTCCTAAGTTAGTTCACTCTTTGAAAAACATTTTTAACCTTCTATTTTTAATTCTTATTAACTTATTATATATTAAAATGAGTGCTCCGACACTACTGCAGTGTTATATTTGTGTTTATTATGTTGGTACAGATTATCAGTAAGTACGCCGGGGTCCCGGACATGCTGTTCTTCTGTCACATCTGTAACAAACATCTGTGGGATGCCCAGGTAATAGCGTCACTGGAGTTGTAGTGCCGTCATTCGGTCCTGTGTTTTCACTCACTACCATCAGAGATGTCACTCTGTGTTCACTCACTACCATCAGATATGTCACTGTTCACTCATTACCATCAGATATGTCACACTCTGTTCACTCACTACCATCAGATATGTCACTCTGTTCACTCACTACCATCAGATATGTCACTATGTTCACTCACTACCATCAGATATGTCACTGTTCACTCATTACCATCAGATATATCACACTATTCACTCATTACCATCAGATATGTCACTGTGTTCACTCACTACCATCAGATATGTCACTCTGTGTTCACTCACTACCATCAGATATGTCACTGTGTGTTCACTCACTACCATCAGATATGTCACTCTGTGTTCACTCACTACATCAGATATGTCACTTTGTGTTCACTCACTATCTGGAACCATCAGTTGTGTTTAGTATTGACCCAAAAATAAGCTACACCCTAAAATTACAAACACTTATTAAAGGGGGGGAAACCCCACTTTAGTGGCCACATGGTCTAATGCATCATTCTTACAATAGAGTGTGGATTACCAACAACGGGGAGATAGAAGTTAGAATCTTGGCCAGGAGTACATAGGATGGTTTTCCATCTACCTTAATGCAAAATTGGGGTACACTTCCTCTACATATAACCTTCCTCATCCATAAAAAAGTTGGTGTAGTTAGTAGGTCAGCGTATAACACAAATGGGTAGTAAGACGCGGTGCTTACAAAAGTGGAAGGGGGATTTGGTAATATTCGTCTGAAAATGAACAAATAGACCCTATTTCAATACTCCTAGTATCTACAATTCCTGAGGATGAACAAATAGACCCTATTTCAATACTCCTAGGATCTACAATTCCTGAGGATGAACAAATAGACCCTATTTCAATACTCCTAGTATCTACAATTCCTGAGGATGAACAAATAGACCCTATTTCAATACTCCTAGTATCTACAATTCCTGAGGATGAACATATAGACCCTATTTCAATACTCCTAGTATCTACAATTCCTGAGGATGAACATATAGACCCTATTTCAATACTCCTAGGATCTACAATTCCTGAGGATGAACAAATAGACCCTATTTCAATACTCCTAGAATCTACAATTCCTGAGGATGAACAAATAGACCCTATTTCAATACTCCTAGTATCTACAATTCCTGAGGATGAACAAATAGACCCTATTTCAATACTCCTAGTATCTACAATTCCTGAGGATGAACAAATAGACCCTATTTCAATACTCCTAGTATCTACAATTCCTGAGAATGAGATTTTAAACTTTCTCTCACTAGGGTTTGGCCTAGTCCACTTTTTAAATTGGAAGCAAATAATATGAGATGTCCTTTCTGCTGGTTCAAAGTTTGATTCGACTTCCCTTCAAATTGATAAAGTGACCTTTGCGCACCCTTAGTAAATATTATTTATAAAGATGGCCCACTCGAATCCTCGAATCCACCGAATCCTGACAAGTATTAGAGATTCGAGGATGCAGTGTTTTACTGGATTTGATGGTTAATCTTTCACCTCATAGACAAAACATAATATTTTGAATTCAAAAATTACTTAGTTAGGCCTACTTAAAAGGCACAATTTAATCCGTAATATTTATTTTGTCAGAAAAAAGAGATAAATATAAAGTACCCTACCCTCCCACCTCTATGGGAAACTTGGACTGGACCGTTTCAGCACATGCTCTAAACTTTCACCTCACGAACAATTTTGTAAATATTTTAGGTGACCTGGTGGTCTAGGAGTAAGGTGTCAGACTTCTATGCTGGCGGCCGGGGTTTAATCCTCGGTCCCGGCAAAGATTTATCTGATTACCAAACCCTTCCTTCACCTCTGACAAGATATCTTGTGAATGTGGGGAATACCAGGCCTCCACCGTGGTTCAGATTCCACGTTAAACTGTAGGTCCTTCATTTCATCTCACTTTCACCCTACCATTACACATTAGCGTAAGTGCGTGTACCCGAACGGGTAGTAAGACGCGGTGCTAATAATAATAATAATAATAATTTTAATGAACACATTAAAACTCTTCAAAAATTGAAAATCAAAACTAGAATTACAAATAATCTCGAAATATATGTATGAAATAAAGTGCATTGAGCAAAACATTTAGTAATAAATAAAATGACAGAATATTAGGAAAATGGTAGAGCACAAATAAAAATAAAAACACTAACACATATTTTTACACACACTTAGATATTTTTTTGCTATTATAGCATCTTCCTCAGGAAGTAGTAGTAATTAGACTGAACAGGATGTTGTCTTCAGTGAAGCTAGCTTGATTGGTAAGGATGAAAACTTCTCTGGTGGAGTTTTTATCCTTACTAATCAAGCTGGCATCACTGAAAACAGCCTGTTCAGTCTAATTACTACTACTTCCTGAGGAAGATGCTATAATAGCATTGAAACATTGAAGTATATGTAAATATGGGTTAGTATTTTTACTTTTATTTGTGCTCTGCCATTTTCCTAATATTCTATCATTTTATTTATTACCAATAAACTAGAAATAAATAAAACAAATTATGGCTTTTATTAAACAGAAATAAGAACACATTACACACGATACAAAGTCAGTGGCCATGACATATATGTTTACTTGCCCAAGGGATGATTAAAATAAAGATACTGTTAATTATTACTACTCAACTGTTTTTAATTATCTACAACTATGCAAAGAATTCCAATTTATTGCATACGATCTTTAAGTTAGACATTTTGTTGGGTTTCATGAAAAATAAATACTGTCAACAGTCAGACAGCGATAAAACTGTTTATTTATCCCTACCGGCGTACATATTGTTTATCGATTGTTTGTTTAGAATCGATTCAGGTAATCTGATCACTTAGTAAGTGCTCTCGAGTTTTAAGAATCAAATGACCTGCTAATTCATTATTTGTTTTTAAATTGATTCTAACTTATTTTTTATTATTTTTTTAAATGTTATTGAAGTAATTGTATAAATATTCAAACGTAGTCCTGCCTTATAAAATGGGAATGAACATATTGTAGTTGAAAATATGTTCGTGTTTTAAATAAAATGTATTCACATAAATCGATATATTGCAAGAATCGAATATATTTCTTGTTTTCAACGCGAAGATAAATAATGGATATATAAGAAAATAATAATAATAAAACATACTTGGGTATTATTGAGTTCACTATTTCCAATGTATGTTTAATTGTTAAGCATGTTTTTTTAGTCTTTACTAAAAATATCCATTTGTATTTTTATTTTTACTATATAAATTATAATCCTTCAATGATGATTATAGTTGATCAAAGGATAACTAGGCCTAATCTGTTTATTTCACATGTTTTTTAGAAACTTAACACTTTTAAAAATATCTAAAAGACACTCAAATTTTGATTGATTTGATTTGATTTGTGAACAATAATATGAGTCTAGATTGTTTAATTTGGTTGGATTTTAAGCAGTATTTTGCGAGGGGTGGTTGGGGTTGATTAAAATTGTAAGCATGATTGAAATCATTCTTAATTTACAGTTTAGACCTACAGTAGCCCCATGGCTTCTTTGGTGCTAACTGACAGCTGACTTCTGACAGTCAACATTTAGGTATATACTTAAATTTTGATCGTCAGAAGTTACAGCTGCTAAACACATGTTTTTGCAGATCATATGGTTTGGCGTAGGGATACATAATTTGCTCTGGTAACTTTTCAAAGCTGTTTACTGTCAGCTGTGAGCTGTCATTCAGCACTAAAGAAGCCGTGGGGCTACTGTATATTGCTTAATGTAAGTCTATTTGTAAATCATTAAAATTGCAAACGGTTTGCTAGGATTCGAGATTCGAAAATAAAATGTAGATTCGGATTCATGATTCAGATTTGAGAAATAGTGGATTCGACCCATCTCTAATTATTTATTTGCCACTTATTTGAATATGAAAACACGCTATAACAAAAAATAAAGTAAACATTCCAATGCAACTAGTGAATGAGAACAAAACATGAATTGAATAAGAACAAATATTACCATTGTCCTACTCTACAAGGTTCATGATCGTATTTGAGATATGTAAGTCAAGTGACGAGGGAGCGGAGGGGGTCTTGGCTCTAGAAAAGACGGCAATCATGAGGAAAGGGGGGTGAGAGCAAAATGGTTCCAATTTTCTGAGGTTAACAAGACAGATAACCATAAACCTGTTGTGCCGTCTACGTCACACCGGCCCGTTTGGTTAGAAAGTGTGCCGCTAGAAGCACGGCTCTCACTCTGAGGAGAGGTGAGGGAGTAAAAGATTGGGCAGTGAAGCCGATGTTGAGGAACCAGAACGGACGTTAAAATGTGAAGTAAAGGACTGTTCGAGATAGAGGGTTAGATGGAGGTATCTGTTAAGGGGAACCGTGTGTGTCTGACCTCGAGAAAAAGTAATAAAGTTACTATGAAACAGAATGGTGTTGTCTTTTGTTTGATTAACGAGTGAGACGTTCCCGGACGTTGAATATTGTAAAAGGAACGTTTTGGGCACTGACGCATCGGCAATTGGGGTATCGGGGAAATGTACCCAATGGTATAATACGAAAGGGGTACACTGTTTATTTCAATCCATGGCTGATTTGTTTCAAAGCCTCCAATTTTTGTTATATCATGCTACAACATTCTTTATTTACACTCAAGATTAGATACTTTTAAAAATACCACAACAAATAAATAATCTGCAGTGGCAATACTCAGTGTAAGGCAACTGGCGCGATTAATTTGAGTCACAGATAATAATATTGACAGCGTCACATTACTTGTGAATAATGAGTCATCCTTGATTCACTCAGCTACTCGTGAGATATAAATGGTGTTATTACCTCGAATAAAACGAACCTTAGATAATACAGAATCTTGGATCATAAAGAACCTGGGATAGTCAGGACTCTATTGTACCTTGTTCCAAACAACTCTTTACATTGAGATATATGACTGTGTTCTAGTGTTTTGACAAACATCTGACAGGACGCCCCCACACGGAGACCTTTGATAGGCAGCGGGAGGGCTACAAACGGAAGACAGTGCTGCTCCGCAAGAAACTCAAGGTAGCACTCCTCCACACATGGTTAGTCTGTTCTGTCTCCTCCCTCAACTGCATCATTGAACCAATGTTACTGTTTTGTCCAGCTCAACACAGAGAAGATGGAGCTAGAGTTGGACACACCTCAGCTCAAGAAACCTCGCATCCAGCAGTTCTGCGCCATGTGTGACACGCACTACTATGGCGGAGTGGTGCTTCACCGCAGGACCTGGGACCACCAGGTTGGTACCACATGCAGCCACAACGTGCAACAACTAGGTTTGTACGGCATGTAACATTTCACCTTGAGGTCTGCGAGCTTGGTGTTTTCATTCGAGTTGAGTATTTCTTAAAGCGTTAGAGTTGAGTTCAAGTATATTAATAATTTTAAAATGTTAAAGTATATTAAAACACATGTTCTTAAAATATGAATGGCATTCATTTTTATAGAGTAAATACTTTTGAAAAAAAAAGTTAAAAAATGGAAATATTGGTTTTTAAATTAGAAATAACATCAAAAAACAATAAAAATCATTAAAATGGTTTCACACTCATGTCTTAAGGACATTAAAACTACACTAACGATCATAAAAAAGTTAATTAAAATAATAATCGCATGATGGCTTGGAAATGTATAACAAGACAGTGTAGAAACACTGTACAGTGATGTAAAGTAAGTGATAGTGAAGGAAGCCAACCTGAAAGGATAGTTAGGTTAAGATTAGATAGTAAAACACACTTCTCTCTTCATATCTTCTTAAACTTTTACACTTTCCACTTCTTCAAAACTTCCACAGTTGCACACTAGACCTAGTTTGAATTTTCGGGAATATTACTTTTTCATTAATATCACTTCAAATGAAAAATAAATATTTTCGAAAATATAAAACATTGTGCAACTGTGGAAGTTTTAAGAAGTGGGAAGTGTAAAAATGCAGAAAGAAAATACAGTTGTTGGTTTATATCTAAGCCTAACCTAACTATCCTTTCATGTTGGCTTCCTTCACTATCACTTTGCATTATTGTAGAGTGTTTCTACACTGTCTTGATAAAAAGTTAGTAAAATTGACGTTTTAATAAGCTAATATTTCCCCAAAATATGCTTCAGTAACTTAATTTACCCCATAAGAAAACATAAGAATCATAAAACAAAGAAATTTGGAGTGTTTCATATATCGTTTATTATTCCTTAGTATAATCGTGCATGATCACATTTCTGTTTCATTTCCATTCCTCTATGTGCATTGTACAGGCTCTCGTTAGATCATTATTTTATTGAGAAATTTACTTCAATTCAACTTCTAAAACTTATAAAAGTTGATGCTGAGACTTTAAAATTAAAAATAATATGACTAAAATAATATTTCTAGCAAACAATATGAAATAGTAAATGCTTTTTTGTATCATCATCATCATCATCATCATCATCACACACACACACCACCACCACCACCACCCACCATCACTACACCACCACCATCACCACCATCACTATCACCATCACCCTTCGGCGCAATGCATTGTCCGTTGAAAGCTATAAGTTTAAAATGAATATATCAAGAATTAATTAAATGTGTTTTGACCTCTGGCTGCATGGCGTGCTAGTCACGTCAAAATAAATAAACACTTAAGAATAAATTAAAACTAAATAAAAATATAAACCAAAATAATTAAAATTCTTCTCTTAGGCCATAGTAACTAATTAGCGAATGAAAATTAGTTGCTAGGGACTATATTTAACTATATGAATAAAACAATTTTAATTCCCTAAAACAAAATAATTTTTACAGATGTAAGACATTACTTTCTCAATGTTTTGTGTCGGTACACATGTCCTAGTAATTCACTCACGAAAGTCTGTTGATACAATAACAATCAGTTACAATGTCTCTTTCATTTGAATTAAAAAAAAAAAAATGCAACCATCCCCCAGTTTTAGTGCCTACAAATTATCACTGGGGCTACATCCTGCTTGTTGTTTATGTGTGTCTACTTGTAAACGAGTAGGTAATTCAATGCACGTAAACTCAACAAAACCCACATTTGAAATGTTCAATTAAACAACTCCTCTAGGTCCGAAATGTGCGCTACAGGATTTTATTGATTTGGCGGCTGAACCAGGGAAGTCTGTTCTCCAGTGAGCGCTCTCCTAATAAAGTTAGCAAGGGTGACATATAATTGTCAGAGCCAGGGGCTTACCTTGTCCCTGACCTCTCGACGATGCTCTGTACTTGCCCCTGTAGGTCCGCTATCATCTGTGTTGCGTCACTTATCTTGCTTTCGAGTTTCTCCTGGGCTCGAACGTTGTCCCTACTCTTCTCATCCAGTCTTGAAATTGCCGAATGTATGGCGGTGGTAGTCCCTAATTGAGTCTGTCTCTGTGTGTGCACTTCTAGGTTCAGTGAGTGCAACCTTTCCTCTAAAAGCGTGGTTTGGCGTTCTAATCGCTCATCCACCACCTTTCGGTTCGACTCCAGTTCATTATGTACCTCAGTCATAATAGTCTGAGCTTTCTCCTGGACCTTGGCTAGTTCAAAGGAAACCTGCTCTTCTGAGACAGCAATCCTCACTTCCAAGTCCTCTCTAGTACGGCCTAATTCATTAGCAAACTCGTTTCTCAAAGAACTTGCCAGTGTCCCTATATAGGTTTGAAGGTCTCTCTTTAATCTGCTCATGACTGTCCCTTAGTTGGCCCTCTAAGCTGGCTTTCAATTCCTCTTGTCCGCCCTCATCTGTTCCTGACTGGCTACCAGCTGTCCTAACAGCTGTTGGATCCCCGCTAGAATATCGGCGGGGGGGGGGGAGATGTTGTAGTAACCTGGATAACAGTGTTATGTATGCTGGGAGGATAAACAAAAGTGTGAGGTAGGTCAAGTGGAGGGATAGAGATGGTTGGTGGGTCAGGTGTTCTAACCTCTTCCCTAATCTCCTCAAACAACTGAGGCACCACAATTACCTCCTCCTCAATACTTTGTACGACCCCCTGTGACTCCATCTTAATCGTATTTGTAGTCTGTCTCATCATCGTGTAAGTCTAGTTCTAAGGAAATAACCCGCCGGTTTCATACCTCATGAACTAACCACAATTTAATAACAGTTGTCTTTGTGAAACCTTTGATAGTAAGATATATTTTTCCCAACATGAAAGCAGGCCACACATTTTTGGCACCACTGTGAAAATTTAATCAATATAATCTTTAATATAATTTTAATAATAATGAGGATGTTTATGTTAATAGGAAAGTGGTTTTTATATATATATATATAATATATATAAAGACATTTATTTATTATACTTTAACTCCAGTGACGTCATAAAAAATACATAAAAGAAAACATAACAAGAAACATTTATTATCTCAAGGTAAAACTTAAAATAACAATAATAATGCATAGAATTGAACACAGGACTCTCTCAGGACCTCTGGGTCGTGTTGGGAAAAAATATACCTTTACTGTTTAAATGGACTTATTGAACAAGTAATCCTGATCAGGTTTAATTTTTTTTATGTCTTCTAAGAGACTCACAATGTCCGCACTATACAAGGAGGAAAGAAGTGAACTCCAGCAGTGGGGAGGGGAGAGAGGTGAGGTTTTCAGTTCAGAACCAAAAGGACACGAACAAGTAAAAAAAGTTCATTGGAATAAAGCATAGTGATAATGGCTGGTTTTATTGGTGCCAATTACAACAAAATGCTACAAACTACAAGAAAAGATGGTACTTGGGACAGCCAGAACACGGCTATTACAAGTGAGTCTGTCTGATCCAGTAACAGTTTCAACAATTGATAGAAGACACCACAAGACTCCATTCACATGAGGTGACATCAACCTAAATTTTACTCATGACTCATCTTTGTCTTCTACTACAATTTTGACTATTAATTCACCTTTTAAAATGTATTGCTCCAAAATCAAAGAATAATATTAATTTCAACTTAATACACCGGCAGTAGAATTTTCTTTTAGACATAATATTCTGTTTCAACAATGGTGGACTCTGGAAAAGAAACTTTTTGCCAGAGTAATGACTTCGACAAACTGCAATGACCTTATTTAGTATTTATTGATTGAGTGTCCAACGACCAACCTCATCGAGGAAATTGACTATAAATAAATGTATATAGTATATAATATATATATATATTTAGGGATTTCAAATTGTTTTTGTTAAATATTTGCTTGTTCAATAAGTCCACTTAAACAGTAAAGGTATATTTTTTCCCAACACGACCCAGAGGTCCTGAGAGAGTCCTGTTTTCAATTCTATGCATTATTATTGTTATTTTAAGTTTTACCTTGAGATAATAAATTTTCTTTTTGTAAAATGCAAATGGTGGCTGTGAACCCAAATATTGTATAAATCTGAACTAGTCCACCAATCATTTATCACCTCTTTTATGTATTTTTTATGACGTCGCTGGACTTAACGTTAATAAATAGATAAATGCTTTTTATATATATACATATATAAAACCCCCACTTTCCTATTAAAATAAACATCCTCATTATTATTAAAGTTATATTAAAGATTATTTTAATTAAATTTTAACACTATTACGTTATTAATGTGAAAGTTAAAATTAATTTTTAACCATTTGCTAAGCAACTGAATGATTTATAAGTGGGAATGCCGATATCATCTCAATGAGATAGACTATGCTTACTATTGTGTTTTAAAAATTGATTATTAAATACATAAAGTGTAAGCTCAAAAATAATGAGCCTACAAAACTTTTGAACTTGATCTCGAGCTTAAGCGACAAGCTCGGAATACGAGTACTTGCGGAGCCCTTGTCTCATCCTGTATTTCAGTCTAAGAAGTTGGTCTAAATGGTTTCATCGCAGAATGGTCAAACCCTGTTTTTCAGTCTTGGTTTATAAAATTTCACACTAAACTCTTACTTTAAAAAAAGAGTGTTAAAGATGTTTCTGCCAGGCTCGCATTAACTTTTCAGCAGCTCTCTTATCATGCCGTTCAACGAACACAATCTTTTCAATTTGAAACCCGCATAATAGTCTTTATATTTACTATCCATAAGGGGTCTGGGGTCGCTTCTCATGGTAACAAAGCAGACGTTCACTAGTTTACTTGCGCGGGAAGATTTGAGTATTATCATGTGACTGATTTCGCCTGCCTGCCCACTCCCTTCTACAAACCACACTGATCAGCCAGAGCAGCTGCACTCAAGGAATGAAGGGGGAGGGGTAAATTCCTCTGTAACACCCTCTTTCTCTTTGGTTTGTCGATTAGTCTATTTATAGACAACTGCACTGGACCAGACATTGCAGTTTCAGCTTTCTAAAAGGTATACCTTAGAATCTGGTGTTTTTCCATAGAAAATGTCAGGCTGCGCATATAATACAAAAACACTTTTTGAAAGTGTAATTTTAGGAGAAAATAATCGCATTATTTTCGGGCCAATACATTATTAATAGAGACATGCAAAAGGTGATTATTTTAAGGGGAAAAGTGGTGAAGTGATGCTATTATTTACATGAATACAAGCCAAATTAGTATTTGTTAAAACCTTAGGATAAAACCGTCTACATTTTTCATTCATATTGTGTATTTAACTCTTAATTAACATATTCAGAGAAAAATCAAATATAAATATGCACAAAACATTTCACACTTAGTAATATCAAACCCAATATCTCAAGATTAATACCTTCGAGTCTTACAAATAGCAATATCGAAATAATCGATTATCAACTTAAGTTTAGATCAAACAATAATAACACTGAAACATGTTGTCATAAAAGACTAAATTACTGATCAAATAAGGAGAAGGGAATAAATTTAATAAGATATAATTTTGCCAACCATGACTGCCTGTAGCAAATTTCATATTTATTAATGTCCTTGCTTGGACCTAGCGTGAAATCTTTTAGAGGCTATAAACAAAGAATTGATCTATTGAAATTTAGGTATTGAAATGTAAAAGAAGAAATCGTGATTTTTAATGCTAACCTCAGACAAAAAATCTTGAATATCCTGAAAACATTCATTTTTCATGTGATCCATTTTATATCTATTAATGAAAACAGTAGAACTCGTGTAAACATTTGTTTTATTGCAAATAGGAATTTTGCATGTCCCTAAGTATTAAATTTAAAAAAAATTAAGCTTCACGTAGTGGTTGCATCCTTCTTTTTCCCCAAATAATTATGCATAAAAAAAAGTGATGATTATACGGTTAAATATGGTAGAACGTGCAACCACCAAATTAGTACGACATTTAGGACATGCAACAAGTTGGTATGACATGTAAGAAGTGTGACCACCAGATTAGTACAACATATAGGATAGATGGGGATTTTGTGGAATGTAATTAGAATTTTTTGTCTTCACTGTCCTCAACCATGTTTGTAACTACTGTCTTCACTGGCCACAACCATCTCTGTAACTACTAGCTTCACTGTCCTCAACCATGTATGTAACTACTGTCTTCACTGGCCACAACCATGTCTGTAACTACTATCTTCATTGGCCACAACCATGTCTGTAACTACTGTCTTCATTGGCCACAACCATGTCTGTAACTACTGTCTTCATTGGCCACAACCATGTCTGTAACTACTAGCTTCACTGTCCTCAACCATGTATGTAACTAGTCTTCACTGGCCACAACCATGTCTGTAACTACTATCTTCATTGGCCACAACCATGTCTGTAACTACTGTCTTCATTGGCCACAACCATGTCTGTAACTACTGTCTTCATTGGCCACAACCATGTCTGTAACTACTAGCTTCACTGTCCTCAACCATGTATGTAACTACTGTCTTCACTGGACACAACCATGTCTGTAACTACTATCTTCATTGGCCACAACCATGTCTGTAACTACTGTCTTCATTGGCCACAACCATGTCTGTAACTACTATCTTCATTGGCCACAACCATGTCTGTAACTACTATCTTCATTGGCCACAACCATGTCTGTAACTACAGTCTTCACTGGCCACAACCATGTCTGTAACTACTGTCTTCACTTGCCACAACCATGTCTGTAACTACTGTCTTCACTGGCCACAACCATGTCTGTAACTACTGTCTTCACTGGCCACAACCATGTCTGTAACTACTATCTTCATTGGCCACAACCATGTCTGTAACTACAGTCTTCACTGGCCACAACCATGTCTGTAACTACTATCTTCATTGGCCACAATCATGTCTGTAACTACTGTCTTCACTGGCCACAACCATGTCTGTAACCACTGTCTTCACTGGCCACAACCATGTCTGTAACTACTGTCTTCACTGGCCACAACCATGTCTGTAACTACTATCTTCATTGGCCACAACCATGTCTGTAACTACTGTCTTCATTGGCCACAACCATGTCTGTAACTACTGTCTTCACTGGCCACTACCATGTCTGTAACTACTGTCTTCACTGGCCACTACCATGTCTGTAACTACTATCTTCATTGGCCACAACCATGTCTGTAACTACTGTCTTCATTGGCCACAACCATGTCTGTAACTACTATATTCATTGGCCACAACCATGTCTGTAACTACAGTCTTCACTGGCCACAACCATGTCTGTAACTACTGTCTTCACTGGCCACAACCATGTCTGTAACTACTGTGTCACAGTTTCGGCTGGTCTGACTTACTACAATTACTGTTACCTGCTTCGTTAGCCGTATGGTCCACTCTTGCAATAGACCAGACTGCCGGTGACAGGGAGATCAAGGTTCGAATCTCGGTCTGAAGTACTTAAGGTATTTTTTCCAAGATGATTCTCCACTCCTTTGATGCAAATGCAGGTACATTTTTTCTAAATTCAAACTTCCCTACCCCTAACTCATTAGTAGTGTAGTTAGTACATATCTGTATAACCTGAACAGGCAGCAACACGCTGTGCCTAAAAAAGGTCAATCAGTACTGTTCTAAAGAAAATGGCATGGTACACAACACTTCTAGCTTCAGAACAATCAGTTCAATTTGTGTCAACGTTGTGTTTCAGAAGATAAAGTCGTTCATGCATCCTTATTGCTTAATCTGCAGGAAGGACTTCCAGGCCCGTGTGGATTGGGACAGGCATAAACTGTCTGCAGGACATCTCAAGGTCAGTACAGTCACTGGACGCAAAGGACTCTGGGAGTTAATAGCCTACCGTTTATATTAATACAAAGGCTAAATTCTTTTAATGCCACGAGTCAATCTGATTGGCTTCACCTTGTAATGTTAAAAGTGTCATAGCCAATAAGATCAGCTTTGCAGATTTGTGATAGTTCTAGCATTACCCGAAAGAAAGGATAAAGGTTTAATATTTCACTAGAACAAGAACATCCTCCTCTATTACTTTCTATGAGGTTGGCAACACAAATCACTTGTTGCTAGTTGCTATTCATGCTCATTACCTGGTTACCCTGGGTAACGCATTTCTTTACTTCATATAGAAAAAACCTCTTCATTTTATTTCTTCTGACCCAGTGTTTGATACATTTTAAAAGTCTAATAAAAATGTTTATAATTCCAGCTTTGAGGTGCACATGTGATCACAGGGGCAATTGATTTTTAGAATTCTAGCCATTTGCATGCGATCGATACCTTTCAATGTTCATGACAGACCTCTTTGTTTTATTATTATTAGAGATGGGCCACTAAAATCTTCGAATCCACCAAATCCTGACAAGTATTTGAGTTTTAAGGATGCGGTGTTTTACTGGATTCGATGATCGAATCTTTCACCTCATAAACAAAGCATATTATTTTGAATTCAAAAATTACTTAGTTTGGCATACTTGAAAAGCACAACTTAATTTGTAATATTTATTTTGTCGGACAAAAAAGATTAGCATAAATAAAATCATAGTTAAAAAAAATATTGTTAGGTGTGGAAAATCTTACGTGCCTAGTACCCTACCCTCCCAACCGTATGGAAACTTGGACTCTACCGTTTCGGCACATGCTCACTTCTAAAACTTTCACCTCACAAACACTCTTGAAATATTTTAATGAACACATTAAAACTCTTCATAAACTGAAAATCAAAACTAGAATTACAAATAAACTCAAAATAAATTACGGCTTTTTTTTTAACAGAAATAAGAACACATTACGGATGATACAAAGTCAGCCGCCATTACACACGATACAAAGTCAGTCCCCATGACGTATATTATGTTTACTCACCAAAGTGATGATTAAAATAATGATACTGTTAATTATTACTACCCAACTGTTTTTAATTATCTACAACTATGCAAAGAATTCCAATTTATTGCATACAATCTTTAAGTTAGACATTTTGTTGGGTTTCATGAAAAGTAAATAATGTCAACAGTCAGACAGCAATAAAACTGTTTATTCATCCCTACCGTGTATGTATCGTATATCGATTGTTTGTTTAAAATCGATTCAGGTAATCTGATCACTTAGTAAGCGCTCTCGAGTTTTAAGAATCAAATAATGACTTGCTAATCCATTATTTATTTTTAAATTGATTTTAACTTAGTTTTTATAAATTTTTTTAAATGTGTTTTATTGAAATAATTGTAAAAATATTCAACTTAGTTCTGCCTTATAAAATGGGAATGAACAGATTGTAGTCGAAAATATGTTTGTGTTTTAAATGGAATGTATTCTCAGAAATCGATATATCACAAGAATCAAATATATTTGTTTTCTATGTGAAAATAATAATAAAATATACTTAGGCATTATTGAGTTCACTATTTCCAATGTATGTTTAATTGTTAAGTACTTTGTTTTAGTCTTTATTAAAAATATCTGTTTGTATTTTTATTTTTGCTATCTTAATACAATAAAATATCCCTTATTGATTATTAAAGTTGATCAAAGGATAACTAGGCCTAATCTGTTTATTTCATATGTCTTTTAGAAACTTAACTCATTCTAACAACACTTTTAAAAATAACTAAATGACACTCAAATTTTGATTGATTTGATTTTTAAACAATAATATGAGTCTAGATTGTTTAATTTGGTTGGATTTTAACCTATATTTTGCGAGGGAGGGCTGGGGTTGATTGAAATTGAAAGCATGATTGAAATAAATCTAGGCCTATATTCTGTAATGTAGGTCTATTTGTAGATCATTAAAATTTCTAACAATTTTCTAGGATTTGGATTTGAGATTCGAAAATAAAATGTAGATTTGGATTCAAGAAATAGTGGATTCAACCAATCTCTAGTTATTATTATTATTGGCATCATCATCACTATTACCACTGTTACTGCTACTGTTACTACTACTATACTACACTACTATGCTGCTGCTACTACTACTACTACTACCACTACTACTACTACTACTACTGCTAGCTACTACTACTACTACTACTACTTTACTATACTACTTACTATTATGTTACTGCTACCGCTGCCGTTTTGGAAATTTGTTTAAAATAATCGTGTGAATAAAGTTTCCTCGTCTAACCCAGAAATTAATGGCAAGATTATAGCGAATCCTGTATTAATTAATAATGAGTTTGGGAGCTACTTTCATTCCGTTTATAATTCAGCCCTTCTTGGCTTACCCTGCCCCCTTATTGAAACTAGTGTGCCCTTGTATCCTTGCCACATTACATCCTTGGATGGTGCTAATGCTAGTTCTTCTAGATGTGCCGGGACTGATGGAATTCCAAGTTTTATTGTTAAAGGCTGTGTCCAGCATTTTTAGCCCTTTGTTAGCCTATATCTTTAACATTAACCTGTCAAATGAAACTTTTCCTCTTACATGGAAACAATCTGTTGTTATACCTATCTATAAAGAAGGGGCAAACAGAAGAACTTGTATTATTATTTATTATTATTATTATTATATATTATTATTATTATTGCACCGCGTCTTACTACCCATTCGGGTTATACGCACTTACGCTAATGTGTAATGGTAGGGTGATTGTGAGATGAAATGAAGGACCTACAGTTTAACGTGGAATCCGAACCACGGTGGAGGCCTGGCATTCCCCACATTAAGAACTTGTAATTATAGACCAATTTCCCTCTTAAACACTTTATCCAAAGTATTCGAGAAAATAAACTTTCAGATAATCAACATGGCTTTATAAAGAATAAATCTGTCACTAGTTTAGTAGAATTTCTTGGCATGTTGCCCCTCAAGTCTCTGCCCAAGGTCAGGTTGATGCTATTTATTTTGACCAAAGTAAGTCATTTGACTTATGTCAGCGTAATATTATTCTCTCTTAAACTTGGTAATTTTGTTCTTTCTCACTCATATGTAAAATGGTTCAGTAGTTATTTGCATGAAAGATCATTCATTATTAAAATCAATTCACACACCTCAAATACATTTTTAGCCCCCTGTGGCATACCTCAGGGTTCTAATTTTAGGTCCTCTTCTCTTTAATATGTTTATTGATGACATTGGTAAATATTTGAGCTACAAAATTGATGTAAATGTATTCTACAATGGTCTTTTGAAAATGGAATGTCTATTAATAAATCTAAGACCAAATCTATAACTTTTACTATGAAAACTAATCCTTTCTTTTTTACTTATAAATTGGGCAATGAAAACATAGTTCGCACCCTTTAATTAATGATCTTGGTGTTCTCCTGGATAACAAACTTTACTTCCACTATCATGTTGACCATGTAATTCCAGTCATAGAAATTACTTGGACTATTAAATTTATTATGTCATCATTTAAAAAGGTTGACTGTTTTTTATGTCTATACTACGCCCTGGTTAGATCTAAGTTAGAATATGCTACTGTTGCTTGGAATTCCATTACCTTAACGACTCTCTTAGGATGGAAAACGTTCAAAGAAAATGTGTCACTGCGTGCTATGATAAATACTTTATAACCCGATTTATTATGATTATGACAAAATTCGAAACCTCTTAGGGCTCCAAACTCTTTCTCACTTAAACTTTATTGTGATGCCTTTTTGTTTTTAATATATTCAATAGCAAAATTTATTGCAAATTTGCCCTTGATCATATAGGTTTCATATGCCTTTTGGGCTTCTCATAATCCAAAATTATTTTTCTCAATAGCTCTTATGAGGTGAACCCTCTAGGCCTTGTATCGATAGCGCCAATTCTAGATTTGTCTAATTCAACCTTTATCACAAAAGAAAAGCTAAACTCGGAGAGCTATTTAAGGAAATCCCATATCAATAATTTATCCTGTAGAGGTTCTGCATATTGTTACGTCTGTAACATGGTAAGGGTGGCTGGGATAAGAACACGACCTACTTTGTTTAATGTTACTGCTTGGTTTGGTCGGGAACACCGGATATTGATAAGATTCTCGATAGACATTTAGGATGGGGCATGATGGGAAGCAGACAATTTATTACGTCACCACACATGGTGCCAACCTACATGGAAATACATTACACGTATAATATTTAAATTTACAATATATGTTTTGCATGATGTTACTGCTTTTAAAATATTTAGCGTGTAACCCGAACGGGTAGTAAGACGTGGTGCTAAATAATATTATTAAAATAATTATGCTTTACTGCTCTTTAGTTAGGCCTATTTGCTATTATTGTTCTTTTTTATTCTTATCATCATTATTATTTACTATTTTTTCATAACTATTCATCAGTATATTATATAATTATCTATCTATTATTGTTTATCTTATTTTCTCATGTAAATATTTATATTTGTAAGGTAATTGTGTACTTTTCAGTGCTGGCCTGTTATAGGTCGTACAACTGTTGGCCAGCACAATGATAAAGGAAATATTATTATGATAATGATAATGATAATAATTATTATTATGCATTTAGATAAAAATGACAGTACAACCCTACAAAAATGATGAAACTGCTATGTTATCCTTAGCGCACAGAGCCTGACTTAAGCCTGGCACACTTACACCGCTAATCCAGAATAGGCGTGACACTAGAGGTTAAGTAAATAGCTTTTTTAACTATAGGTAAAAAATTAAACATTAAAAAGAGGCTAGAAGGGCAAGGCCTACACACCAAAAAATTGTAGCCCTCAGAATTAACAACTAATACCAAAAAAAAATATTTTTTTTGGGTATATCAATCCTTCTGATGTGCCCTGAAAATTTCACAAAATTGGATCATTCTCAACTTAGGAGCTTAGGATGCATTCTATCAGGGGATTACTAAGTGGAGCCTCTATCGCTTAGTGCCATTAGCATGTCTGTCAGGATAGGTTTTGGTTTCAACTTATTACACATCAAGGGAATGCCAGGCCTCCACCGTGGTTCGGATTCCACGTTAAACTGTAGGTCCTTCATTTCATCTCACAATCACCCTACCATTACACTTTAGCGTAAGTGCGTATAACCCGAACGAGTAGTAAGACGTGGTGCTAATAATAATAATAATAATATTACACATCAAGGCACTTTTCACACAAAATATATTTTGGTTCTGTTTCTGTTTGCTAACTACCTCAGGCGCAAGAGAAAATTGAAGTTTTTTTTTTTCTTTTTGCAGAAGGTCGTGAACGTTCTCAAAGAACGCAAGGGTTCTTCTAATGATGTTTTCACCATTGACGACTTCATATTTGCCGAATCAGAAGACTATGGTAAGTGTACTTGTTTTGTTTTTTAGAACTCTTTAGTGAAATATGTGCACGTGTTTACTTTAACTGTGACATACGCGTGTTTTTAATAGCACAGCATCTTACTACCCCTTCAGGTTATAACTTGTGTACTAAATACGCTAGTATTATTAGGGATGATAAAGTTTTTTTATTATATAATATATATATATATAAATATATATATACACACACAACACACACACACACACACAAGTGGAGCATCGTTAATCTGGATTGATCGGGACCGGAACCCATCCAGATCACTGAATTGTCGGATTTTCAAATTTGCTTTCAATAACTGTATACATATGTAATGTATTGACTAGAGGATACATGATGCTCGGGAGTCTACTGTATTGCAAAATAGAGGCTGAAGGGTTCGAAAAATACAGTAAACAAAATATTTTAATAAAGAATATTGAATAAGAACATGTACATTATGTAATTTAGATTAGTAACTCTACAATACTTTTTAGAAAGAAAAAAAACAAGAATCTACAGTAATTAATGGAAACTTACTGGGTAAAAAAGTCCTTAATTGTTTTTTGTACAAGACTTGACGTATGTTTCTTTACCGCCAGTCTCTCAGTCTTTTAAGAAGTACGAGTTGTGTTGCGCCCCTCAGGTTCTAACCAGTTCATAGCTGTCTGGAATGCTTCATATGCGTCTGAGTGTGAAGGACCGGCAGCTTCTTCATCGTCGTCACTCTCTCCTACATTGCTTCCATTATCATTGTCCTCTATTACCTGATGAACTATTTTGTCATCATTCAAATGCTGATAACCAGGGTCATTGCCATCACTTTCAAACCACTCCCTTGCGTCAAGTTCATCGCACTGTTCAAATTCAGGCAATGTCTGGAATAGAGCGTCAGTAGGAGTGTTTGGCGTCCGATGGAGTTTGAGAGTTTGCCTCATCTTGTCCTTGATTTGGGGTTTCGGGGACTGGCCACAATTTTTTCCAGGCATTTTTTAAGTTGTCGTCAGTGAGAAATCCCCAGGCATCTGCTACCATGTAAATGGCGTCCTTTAGGCTGAGGTTTTTCACAAACTGCAGCACACTTTCTTCGTCTCTTTCAGCTAGCAAGAGCCGACGAAGCATCTGTTTTCTAAAATTCTTTTATTTTTTCTATGACCCCCTGGTCCATCGTGTAATTGGAGGTTACATTTGGAGGCAGGAACATGACTTGAATATTATCGTCTATTTTGTTCAAGACATCAAGGCCGGGGTGAGTTGGGGCATTGTCAATGATTAGGACCACCTTGCCTTCTTTTTGTTTTGTTTCCTATGTTTTTTAACACTCGGAATGAAAATATCTTTGTACCATTCGGTAAAAATTGCTGCATCCATCCATTGGTTTTTTTTGTCAACTGTAAATTACAGGTAAGGTTTTAATGTTCTTAAAGCATCGTGGCTTTTTACTTTTTCCGATAACCAACAGATCCAAAGCGTGAGAACCACTTGCGTTAACACAAACCATTGCTGTCACTTTTTCCTTTGCGACCTTGAAGCCAGGAGCGGATTCTTTTCTAAGAGAAGCCAATGACTTCCGGGGTAGGGAACGCCAATTTAGCCCAGTTTCGTCAGCGTTGTAAACATCATCTCTTGTGTAGTCCTCCTCAATTGTCATGCTAATAAATTTTTCCCTAAATATCATTGCGGCAGCATTATCAGCAGATAATATTTCACCTTGGACATCCAGTTCTCTAATCCCGTAGTTCATTTTAAAATTCTTCAGCCAACCCGAACTAGCTTTGAAATCTGTAGGCCCGCCAAATTTTTCATTCATCTGGATCGCCTTTTCACAAATGAATGGACCAGAAATAGGCTCACCTAAACTTCTCCTCTGCGTAAACCAAATGTACATAGCATCTTCCAATGCACTGGTTTTTGCCGTTCTTGTGGGCTTTTTTTTTTGTGAACCTTCTTCAGAATCTAGTTTTGAAGCAAAACGTTGCAAACTGTCTTTCTTTGCTTTAATGTCACTAATGGTTGAAGTTCCCACATCATATATTTTAGCGAGAGATACACCACTTTCCCCTTTAGACAGCTTTCGTAGAGTTTCTAACTTATCCTCTATAGATAAAAATGTATGTTTCCTGTTATTTGATAACGATGACATGATTAACAAAGTAAAAATATGTACCGTTTTAACTCGCATACTAAAACGTCACAAGGCAACTATACGATGAAGGTTTCACCACTGCTGTAAAGTTTGTAAATGATAGCACAGAACTGAGCCGAGCATGTGACCAAGGAGAGGTGACTGGCTAAGTTGTTGAACTCTCAAGGACACCTTCCACTACCTCCCCTACCTGCTCTCACCGCCGATCCGGACTTTTGACGTGTGGATTTCCAACCTCTACAGTATATAGGAACTTAGGAAGTGCCCCCACATTTGCATGGCGGAAGCTTAGAAAACCATTTTGGGAAAAACCAGCCTCATTATACCCAACCAAGATTTGAACCTCAGTCTTCTTGTCATTGGCATTCAAGTCCACTTTGAAAAGAGTCTGAACTATGGCTAAATGTTGGATCATTGAAGCTTGGATCCATAGTTATTTTAATATATATAAAACGTGCTTTTGTGAGCTACTTTTTTTCTTTCTCCCCTTTATTTGAGGTATTAACTTGCACATTCTGAACTGACTGATTAACTAACATAAATCTAGAACAGACACAACATCCAGTCCCCGGCCGTTAATTCATCACTGTGAAAGGGTAAACACACATTCACCATGATAAGATTTTTCAGCCATGCCAGGAATCGAACTCGGGACCCTTAGTTCAGTAGAGACATGCTACCGACTGAGCTAAGCTGTCGGACTAGGTAATGTTAATATAGCTCATTGCATATATTAATCTTGTTTCAAGGAACTGTCATATTAATAAATTTATATACTTAACAATTGTCACTCTCAGAGGATGAATTCTCAGAGCTGGAAATGAAGGTTAGAAGCCGAGAGGATGAGGAGAAGGACATATTGAAGAGACAGGACAAACAGGAACAAGACACAGGTACAGCGAGTTAAACATTAATAGTGTGACTGATTATATAATCTCAGCATTTCACATCTTAACCAACATAAAAACTCTCAAACCTTTTAAATATTATTTGAGGAGTGTCAAATGAACCCATTGCTTTAAATACATTTATTATGTATTAGAGCAGTTTTTATCAAAGTGTGGTCGGGAGGATCCTAGAAAGTCAAGTAATAATGGTGATCACTAGGGGTGTGCGAATAGGATTATTTATCACATCAAATATTAAAATTTCAAACGAATACCAAATAGTAGATTTTCCTTACATTTCTGATAAAAATAATTTAAATTAGTAAACTCCTATTGAAAATGTAATTTTATATTTAAGCATGCAAAATGCAAAATATTACTTCAAAACATTGTTATTCGAGCTGGTATTAATAAAAAAAAGACCAAATTTCAGGAAATTGAGAGAAACCTTTTATCCAGTATTTTAGACAACAGGTTCCCCCCCCCCTTAAATTTTATCTAGGTTTGACATACCCCTTAAATGTTTTCTATGTTTGAAACCATTTAAATGTTCTTTAGTCTTGACCCCCTTAAATATTTTTTAAGTTTGAAACCCCTTAAATGTTCTTTGGACTTGACACCCCTTGTAATCTCTATTCTGCAGGGGTTGCAGGATTGCCTCCCTCTCTGGCTAACAACAGACTAACAGGCCAGGGTTTCTACACACCTGGAAAACCTGGAATTTTAAAATATTTCTTCCAGGCCTGGAATTGCTATGGAATTCTCATTTTTCCAATCTTTTCTTGGAATTTACTTTGTCCAATTTTTAAAAAATTCTTAGCCCTATACATACATAATCACTCCGTTCCCTTGTGGGGTAGCAGAAACTGTGCATACAGCTCACAAAACAACTCTGTACTTAATCCATCATCACTAACTTTCTCCACACTTCCCTATCCTTGCATACTCCCTTCAACATCCATACACCGAGTTATACCTGCTCTTCTATTCTTAAAACTCTTAGTGTTCATCTTTTTCACACATTGTCTACAACATTTAGTCCACGTCTTACATGGCCTACCCTTCCTTTTGATCCACACACTCTACCTTCATATATTTGCTTTGTCACTCGATCCACACTCATCCTCTCAACATGCTCAAACCAACGTAACATTGACCTATTCGATTCCCTTTCAAACCTCCAGCTCCCATTCATTAGTGACTCTGTCCATTCGAGTTTTTCGACATACATTTGTTAGATATCTCATTCCATTCACATTCACCTTGCTCCTGTGTTTCTCCTGACAAACCCACGCTTCACACCTATAAAGCAATGTTAGTGTCAACACACTTGTATACTGCCATCTGATTCTTTTTATACTACTTCATTCTTTGCAATATTCCACATATATACAACTACTTTCCGAGATGCATTCACCCATCTGTCGATTTCACCATCCATCCTTCCATTTTTACATAACATTCCGTCCAAATATACAAAATCATTTACTTGTTCTAATAGTTCTCCATATATATATAAGCTAACAATATAATCAGTTTTTAACATTACAATTAATAAACTAACTTTGGTGTTTGATTTATCATGTTTTTCCTGAATAATTCACAAACCTCTCTGGGATGCACATATTTTCCATTTGGTATTCCTCCATCACAACAACTTTGAGAAACACTGGTCTAAAGGACAGTAGTCCCTTGTGGAGTAGAGGGTGCTAATAGAATGTTCCATTTCAGCGGTTGTTAGTACCATCGCAGGAGAGGAGACTAACCAACCCAAAATGGAAGGGGTGGAGCTGGGGACAGAGGACGAGTCCAAGGGGGACAAAGAGGAAGCAAAGGAAGATCCAAAAGTGAGCAGAGAGGAAGAGAAGCAAGAGTCAAATGGGAATGAAGATCCAAAAGTGAGCAGAGAGGAAGAGAAGCAAGAGTCAAATGGGAAGGAAGATCCAAAAGTGAGCAAAGATGAAGAGAAGCAAGAGTCAAATGGGAATGAAGATCCAAAAGTGAGCAGAGATGAAGAGAAGCAAGAGTTAAATGGGAATGAAGATCATAAAATGAATGGAGATGAAGCTAAGGAAGATCATAAAGAAAACGTAGACATAACAAAGGAAGACTCCAAAAAGAATGGAGATGAGTTAAAGGAGAATCCTCCATCCAATAAGAAAAAACTTGAGCACAGCAAACACTTGTTCAAATATGATCCTGATCAAATTGTAGGTGAGTTGTATATTACAGAGAAAGCTGGTGGTTATTCTATAGATAGGAACATCTCATCTCTCCCTCGTGTTATGTTCATGTTTACGTTTCACATTGCTGCCAAATGAGTTCTCATAGGGAAAAGCAAGGTAGGGACCAATTTTCAGTAGGAAACAACTAAAGCTGTGCAAAGCTTTGAAAAAAATATTAGCTTCAACTTAGCTATGAAAAAAATTTCTGCTTTGAATTACAAAACTTCTCCATTGAAAATATTAACAGCCAAAATAGTCGATATACGTTCACTAAGTGCCATTCTGAGCTGTTACACAGGGTGTATAAAATTAAGTGTTACAAATTAAGAGTGTGCATCATAGCAGGCCCAACTCAACTCCCAGCTTGTGCAAGGTATGGGAGTTAAAGGGAAAAGAAAAGACCAAAATATGCCAGAAATGTGTGCATTCATATTCGAATGATTACTTGAAAGTTTCCACGGTGTCGATGGGGGACAAAGTGACGAATTTACTTGTTGATAACTACAGTATGTCCTTATTAATACAGAATAAATATTTGTGCACAGTGCTTATCTGTGAAGCCATTATAAAGTGGTCGAAACCACCTTTTTCACTGTAGTTTTTTATCCAAATATTATGTAATATTTCAACAATTTTGCTTACTAGGAACATCTATTAACTCTTTATCTCCATTAATATTTAATCAGAAATGATCCAAGTGCAATAGTGTTGTGTAAATTTACGATTTCAAGCCAACTGTATCACAGAGTTGATGGTCATGTGATACACGCTCTTTACAGGGCTGTAGATGAGCTAATTAGAAAACTCATGTCCGGAAATACCCTCGTATGCTGAAAAACGCTGACGATAGCAAGCAGGGGAATCAGCCTAAAAACACTTGCCTACGCATTATGTTTTCCCACACAGCGTAGAAGATGACTGGCATGTTCTTGGTGTTGTTGAAGGCTGCAACAATTCTGGCCTCAAGTTGTACTCTGTCTTCCAAAGGAATCTCGTACGCGAGAGTTTTTACATAGCCACAAAGTCGTTGTCAGGTGAGCAAGGTGGCCAACCAATCTATCAGCTGCCCTTGTACATCAGATGTATGTCTGCTTGCTCCGAAAATGTGTAGACGGGCATGGCTGTTCTTGTGCGACTGTGAATGCCGCATTGTACACCTGCAGCAACTTAGCGCCAACAGGGGAGTGCATATGCAGCTTACATCTCCAGTGAAACGTCAGTCAAGTGCTTTTACGCTTATAGGTTGCCTATCTCCCCTGCTCACTAACGTCGCTGGACATGAGTTTCCTATTAAAGGTGCTCCATTTTGGCTCATCTACGACACCTGTACATTTGTAACACTTATTCCGATACATCCTGTATACTTTTCTAATCAATATTCATGCATATATCACCGCGTCTTACTGCCTGTTCAGGTCATATGCATAGTACTAACTAAGCTAATGAGGAAGGTATGAATTTGGAGGATGTATACCCGCAGTTGTGTGTAGGGAGAGTGGAAAACAATTTTTGAAAAACCACTCGACTGAGATTTGAACTCTATCTCCTTGTTATCAGCAGTTTAGTCCACTGTGAGAGTGATGCCTTAGACCATGTGGCCACTGAAGCAGGTAATGAAGTAATCTAATTGCATGTTGTGATAATAAATTGATTGATTAATTAGAATGACATATTACAAACATTTGGTTGATTAAAAAAAAACTTAAAATATAAGATGATAGAATATTAAAAATTGTTAGAGCAGAAATAAAACCAAAAACTCTTAACACTAAGATAATTACTACTACTTCCTGTATAATATGTGTTAGTGTTTATTACTTTTATTTGTGCTCTACCAATTTCCTAAAATTATACCATTTTATTTATTACAAATTGTTTTTGCTCAATGCAGTTTATTTCATACATAAAAAACTTAAAAGTGATTTTAATATATTAGGGGATATAATTAAACACATTAATATTTTTTCAAGAATAAAACAACTAAAAATATTTTAACTTAATTTCTGCTTTGAAAATATCTGATTAACAACTTGCCTGCTGTCAAGGAATGTAAAACTCAGAATCATCAACTGTTTAAAACCTGTGGATAGGTTTAGTAAAATGCCTCTATCTTCCTCTACTCTTCCTCCCTTAATTTCTTCCATTCTTCTCACCTTTCTTGAACACATTCTCTTAACTGCTCCTCCATCTCTTTCTCGGTTTTCCTTACAGTCTTTCTCCTACATATTTCATTTCCAATATTTTCTTTGGCATCCTCTTCAACATCCTCATTACATGCCAATACCATCTCAGTCTTGCTTCCTCTACTACTCATGTACTCCAACATCCTCATTACATGTCCATACTATCTCATCCTTGCTTCCTCTACTATCTCATGTACTCCAACATCCTCATTACATGCCAATACCATCTCAGTCTTGCTTCCTCTACTATCTCATGTACTCCAACATCCTCATTACATGCCCATACTATCTCAGTCTTGCTTCCTCTACTACTCATATACTCCAACATCCTCATTACATGTCCATACCATCTCAGTCTTGCTTCCTCTACTATCTCATGTACTTACATCCTCATTACATGCCCATACCATCTCAGTCTTGCTTCCTCTACTATCTCATGTACTCCAACATCCTCATTACATGCCCATACCATCTCAGTCTTGCTTCCTCTACTATCTCATGTACTTACATCCTCATTACATGCCCATACCATCTCAGTCTTGCTTCCTCTACTATCTCATGTACTCCAACTTCCTCATTACATGCCCATACCATCTCAGTCTTGCTTCCTCTACTATCTCATGTACTCCAACATCCTCATTACATGCCCATACCATCTCAGTCTTGCTTCCTCTACTATCTCATGTACTTACATCCTCATTACATGCCCATACCATCTCAGTCTTGCTTCCTCTACTATCTCATGTACTCCAACTTCCTCATTACATGCCCATACCATCTCAGTCTTGCTTCCTCTACTATCTCATGTACTCCAACATCCTCATTACATGCCCATACCATCTCAGTCTTGCTTCCTCTACTATCTCATGTACTTACATCCTCATTACATGCCCATACCATCTCAGTCTTGCTTCCTCTACTATCTCATGTACTCCAACATCCTCATTACATGCCAATACCATCTCAGTCTTGCTTCCTCTACTATCTCATGTACTCCAACATCCTCATTACATGTCCATACCATCTCAGTCTTGCTTCCTCTACTATCTCATGTACTCCAACATCCTCATTACATGTCCATACCATCTCACCCTTGCTTCCTCTACTATCTCATGTACTCCAACATCCTCATTACATGTCCATACCATCTCAGTCTTGCTTCCTCTACTATCTCATGTACTTATACTCGATGATCTTCACTCCTAATCCTATAACTCCATTCGCTAATATACATCTCCCCGTTCTTACAAAGTTTGTCTGTTTCAGGGGCCGCCATGTTGAAACCTTCTCGGGGCCTCATGTGTGAAGTGTGTCGAGTGTTTATTAAAGGAGAAGGTCATGCCAAGTCCCACTGCAGCTCATTGACCCATTACAACTACTACCTGGCGTACATGATGGCGCAGGTACCACAGCAATATAGAGAATATTTCATATTTTTGGGGAGCGATAAACAATTAAAGAGATTTAGTTTTGTTTTTAAATTTATGCTTAATTTTTACACATTAAAACTATAAATAGATTTAAAATAATTTTTGATAAGTGTGTTTGAATTCTGTTTTTTCAATTCGAGGAGTAGTTGGATTGAATTATATTAATTAGACTAACTATAAGGCTACCTAGACAATGTATTCATGTATGTTTGCTATTTTATATCAGACCATTTGGTAAAGTTGCAAATCTGCAACAAAAATTAATATACTATACAACACCAGTCCCTTGTTAACCTAATACAGCATTGTATGACTTTGTTACAGGACTCAAGAGAGAAGATGAGAGCAGCTAAAGAAGCTGAACAAAGTGCTTTAGAGAAGGTGAGAGACTGCACCATTATGACTACTCACCTTCCCTTCTGTATGTTGACAGTATCAAGATGTACTCACCCTCTACCACCCCCGAGTCATGAGTACTCACCCTCTACCACCCCAGAGTCATGAGTACTCATCCTCTACCACCCCCGAGTCATGAGTACTCATCCTCTACTACCCCCGAGTCATGACTACTCACCTTCCCTTCTGTATGTTGACAGTATCAAGATGTACTCACCCTCTACCACCCCCGAGTCATGAGTACTCACCCTCTACCACCCCGAGTCATGAGTACTCACCCTCTACCACCCCGAGTCATGAGTACTCACCTTCCCTTCTGTAGTTGACAGTATCAAGATGTACTCACCCTCTACCACCCCGAGTCATGAGTACTCACCCTCTACCACCCCGAGTCATGAGTACTCACCTTCCCTTCTGTATGTTGACAGTATCAAGATGTACTCACCCTCTACCACCCCAGAGTCATGAGTACTCACCTCCCTTCTGTATCTTGACAGATCATGATGTACTCACCACCTCTACCACCCCCAAGTCATGACTACTCACCTCTACCACCCCCAAGTCATGAGTACTCACACCTCTACCACCCCAGAGTCATGACTACTCATCCTCTACCACACCCCGAGTCATGACTACCACAATCTACCACCCCCGAGTCATGACTACTCATCCTCTACCACCCCCGAGTCATGACTACTCACAATCTACCACACCCCGAGTCATGACTACTCATCCTCTACCACCCCGAGTCATGACTACTCACCTTCCTCCAGTATGTTGACAGTATCAAGATGTACTCGCCCTCTACCACCCCAGTTCAGGAGTCATGACTACTCACCCTCTACCACCCCAGTTCAGGAGACATGACTGCAAGCTCCTCTGCTGACTCCTTGTTCACGTTGCTTACAGGCCAAGTCTTTGGTCGTTGACTCTGACGATAACAAGGTGCACGTCAATACGGAAATACAGGAGGAGGCTACTCAAGAGAAGATGGACACAGAGGAACCCAGTCAGGACAAGGAGGAGCAAGGAGATGAGGAGTTGGGAGACAAAGAGGAGACGGAGCAACAAGATATTGGGATCGACGAAGACAAGGAAGTCTAGAGTTAGACTTGCAACGATATGAGGTGTAACTTTGAGTGGATGTGGTATAGTTGAGTTTACCTTGCCTCGCTCAATTCACCTGATTATTTTAATATCTTACAATACCATGTTGATTATGTTAATAGCATGTATAAACAGTGTGGCGACACTGAAATGAGTGTGTGAAGAAATTAAAAGAAGTTTATTTGTGTCTCTCACAGTCTGGCTTTATCATTTCATGTTGGTTTCTTGCGCTGTCATTTACATTTTACATTGTTTTCACTAGCCATGAGCAAAGTACACTTTTTTAATTTCAATTAAAGTCTAATCGAATAACATTATTATTATTATTATTATTATTAGCACCGCGTCTTACTACTCGTTCGGGTTATACGCACTTACGCTAATGTGTAATGGTAGGGTGATTGTGAGATGAAATGAAGGACCTACAGTTTAACGTGGAATCCGAACCACGGTGGAGGCCTGGCATTCCCCACATTCACAAGATGTCTTGTCAGAGGTGAAGGAAGGGTTTGGTAATCAGATAAATCTGTGCCGGGACCGAGGATTGAACCCCGGCCGCCAGCACAGAAGTCTGACACCTTACCCCTAGACCGCCAGGTCACCGCTATTATTATTATTATTATTATTATTATTATTATTATTTATTATTAAGCACCACATCTTACTACCTGTTCGGGTTATACGCTTTAAGTACTAATTACGCTAATGGATTAGCAATCGGGAAGGTTGAATATAGAGGAAGTGAACCCGCATTTGCGTGGAGGGAGTGTGGAAAACCATTTAGGACCCCCCACCCCCGCAGTTCACCCGAGCAAGATTTGAACCTGATCTCCCCGTCCTCGGCAGTCAGGCTCAACACAAATAGCGCGTTAGCCAACTACGCCACCAAGGCGGGTAACATGAACATTCCCCAAGTCAAATTTACGTCCAAAATTTTTTAATAATCTTTATGCTGTATTGAGGTAGGAAAAGTACATGTTACATAACTATATAACTTAAGGTGTTAATTATAATTTACAAAATGTTATAGTGCAAACATGATTAACATATTTTGTCCTAAGCTGATAAATTTATAGGGGTGTGCGAAGCCAAGTTTTTTCAGTTCGGAGCGAAATTGAAGTGAATATTCGAAAATTTTCTTGAACTTGAATCGAAGTTCAAATAAAATTTAAACTCCTAATAATAGCTCTGAAAACAAATTATTTTTCTAAAAAAACTTTGATGTTTTTAGTCTTAATATATTTATAATTAGTTCAAATGCTATTAACTTGATACATTTTATCTAACTTTTACTAAACTAATAAAACAATACAATTTAGCCTAGGTATGTAATAACACACAGTAAAACTTTTTTTTTAAATTACCTAGGCTTACTATAAAAAACCTTATGGGCACGTAGATACTAAATAGACAATTATATTTTATAAAACAATATAGGCATAGACTATATTAGGTTAAGTTATATGCAAAGAAATTATTTACACAGGCCTGTGACATTATGCAACAATATTATCCTACATTTAATTTGCAATCAAACTTTAAAAAATATTTACTTCAGGGTAGGTTATGTCATAACTTTTTTTGAAAGAAAAAAAACCCACGTATTAGGATGAATTATATTAAAATCAAACGGTTTTATAAGTTAAAATAAAAACAAACACACTAAGAAATTATTTGCACAGGCAGTTAGAAGTGTCACTTTCTCTTCAAGTTATGTTGAAGGAATGTTTATTCCTCGACATGAATAGGAGTCAACAATTCACGTCTGGCAGTTACACTGTTTCCTGAACTAGAAACACACTTGTAGCAGGTATTTGAGGGCTACCTTGGAGACATTAGGGTATTTTCGAGAACCCTCTTCCCTCCACCAGATATAGGGGTTTGTTGATCTGGGCACTCGTGGTTCATTTAGGTATTCCTTCACTTCACTATTGTTGTTTATTGCTGGTTGGGTGGTATTTGGTATAGAATCAAAACTTGACCTTGTCCAGAACTAGAAGAGGAGCAAGAGGGTTGTTAATCTCTTATGTTAGGCTCTAAAGATGACTTGTCACTCAACTTCTTAACTTCAATTGCTAGCGTGTTTACTGCCACCATATCAAATCACTACACCTCTAAATCTTGGGTCGCATAGCATGGATGGGCAGAAAATAGGATCTGAATCGTAGAAACTGAAGCGATATTTCAAAGCATTATCTAAACTTCTTGCGAACATCACACCCTCCTTCTTGCTGGTGATAAAAACATTTAGATGGGATTTGAGGCAATGAAGGATGGGTATAACCATTGAAGAGGTTGGATAGTAGTCCCCACTGATCTCCTTGGTGGTCAACTAGTGGCCCAAGAACCTCTACAATGCCTGCCGCTTGCTTCCGTTCAATTGCTATCAGGACCTCGATGTTATTTTCTGAATTGACAAGTTCAGCTCCAACAGCTTTTCTAACGGCATGTTTTACACGCTGGACCACCCTGTATCTACAAACTGAATTAACTCGAGTATTGGCAGTTCCATCTCTTCCATTACAGTATGTAATCTTTTTGTTATAGATGGACTACAACTGTAATGTCCCACAATTGCTTTTGCCTTTGTCAAAAGCATACAAACCCTAGAACGTTCTGCTTGGGCATCATGGAGAGCTAATTGTAGGGAATGGAAATAAACAGGGAATTAACTGCAGAACGAAAATTTTGAGCATTATCGCTGACACAATATATTGGAAGTGTATCTTCATTTAAAGCAATGCCCCATTCACAAACAGCCTGTTGCAGTGTAGCTCCTATGTTCACAGCTGTGTGTGATTCATTAAGTAGCACGGTGCTCATTGTAAATGACTTGTACTCAAGTCTGGTTTTAAATAGTGACATGTCAGACTTATGTAACTGTCATGTGCACGTGACGTCCATCCATCTGAGGTAAGCGACAAAGCAAAAAGTTGGGGTAGATCATTAATAAGTCGACATTTTAAATCTATTTTTGTCTCATCATATAGTGCTGGCACATAGTTTCGCGAAAATGTGGTGCGGCAAGGAACTTTGTAGTTGGGCTCTACATGTTTCGTTAAGTTGGTGAAGCCTTCTTCCTCCACAAACTCGTATGGCAAGAGACTCATTGCCAACATTATTACAATTTGCTTTAAAAAATTTGTGCTATTGGGTTGGTGGGCTGCATGATCAAACCTTTCTGAAAGGCACCTTGAATTGTTGACTGGCCTAGTAGTCTTTTTTAGGAGCTGAGGTAGTTCCAGTTTTATTGCCACTTGCTCTTTTAAATTCATTGAATTGAGATAGATGCTTCTCTAGATGGTTTGAAAGTGTTTTTGTTGTGCCTCGAATAGAGGGTTTTAAAAATTAAAAACTTGAAATAAAAAATGTAAGTTTTATTTTAATCAGATAATAAAAATATTAGGCTTAAATGCATTAAAATGATTATATAGTCCTATCATTGAAGCAAATTTAAACTTGATAAATTAAAGAAATAATTTGTAAAATCTAATATTACTGTTCAATTTAACACATTAAAATAAAATTTAGATAAACTGCAGCACATGTTCTAAATAAGCTATCATAGTTATTTTTAATTAGGTTTTAAATTTTATATTATTATTATTATTATTAGCACCGCGTCTTACTACCCGTTCGGGTTATACGCACTTACGCTAATGTGTAATGGTAGGGTGATTGTGAGATGAAATGAAGGACCTACAGTTTAACGTGGAATCCGAACCACGGTGGAGGCCTGGCATTCCCCACATTCACAAGATGTCTTGTCAGAGGTGAAGTTTAAATTTTATAAAAGGTAAATCTTTTGTATTATGTGAAAAATATGCATTGTTTTAAAAAGAAACACATGTCTCTTATAGCAATTAAGTCACCTGGTGGCGTCTTGTATTTTAAAACATATATTACACTGGGCAGTTTTCTATCGAAAGATCTCGTGAATAATCACCAAATTTAACTTTTCTTTTTTCTCAGACATTTTCGTAGATCTAACCAAAACTATTAAGAAGTTATTAAGGGACAAAATATAGCGGCACAGAATTAAACATGAATTATTAAACTGTTTAATTAATATGTTTATTATTCTGATTAAAGTTTCAGAGTCAAATGTTGCCAACATGAGGTCATTGAATTTTCCATCAAATGTTTGGATTAATATAAATAAATTATTTAATATTTAATTTAAAATTGAGACACAATTTCATCAGTAAAGGTTAAATATGTTTACTTTTATTTTTTCTCAAAAAAATTTTTTTTTTACTTTCTATCAAGTTTTTAATTCATCTCTCGGCACATGTGTCTTAACATTTTCTGTTGAGTTGAGCAAATACACCTGAAGTTCCTTTCTTTTCATTTAAAAATATTTACTTCAAAAAAATTATGCAAAATTCAAAGCAAAAATATGATTTTGAAATTGTATATTGATTGTTTAAATAAAATAGAAATTATTTTAAATCTTTATCACGTGAATTTAGGTCATGTCACAGTTAAGATAGTTGAACATATTTATGAATCGAGCAGGCCGTGTGGCAATGAATATAATCGATTATTGAACTTGTTTAAACATCAATAAGTTATTCAATATTTCATCAATATGAACTATTTAAAATTTACAAGTTATATATTAAGAGAGAATGAAAAAAAACAACTTAATGGAACATTATTTTTTTTAACAAAAATAGTGTGATCGCCATTTATTAAAAATGGTCACTAATCTCGGTAGAAATATTGTGGAATAATAATTATGTTTGAGTCACAATCAACTAGTCGTTATGTAACTGTGTGCTTTTGTGTCAATACATAGTTATTAAAAATTATTGAGCTAATCAATCTTTAACCTATGAATTGATAAGGACAATCTTTCATAAGGTAAACAAATGAAAATAATAATTTGTATTATAAGCTTCCGCCTCATACATATTAATAATTTTAATTTAAAATTTTATTTGTTTTAAATTGTGAAATGTGTGTGGTAAACATGAATGTGATATATTAAATAACATTTCAGAATGGTTAAAATTGAAACTACTTTTATTTTTTGCCGAAGCTTTGAATTTTTCAAAGTATATTTTTAGTCGAAGTTGAAGCTAATTAATATTCGCTTCAACTTCGAAATTCTCAAAGCTTTGCACACCTCTGTAAATTAATCTACTATCTTAATATATGATTTTAATTATTTTAGTTTTTTGACCCAACTTGGAGAGAATGGAGTGTCGGTAAACGCAGCAGCGACTTGTAAGCATAGAGAAGGTGGCACACCACATTCTTGCAGGAACTGCCTGGGGGTAGTAAATAAAATGAAGTAGAAATGTTAAGCTTCTTGTTTTTCTTGATTTTGATTCTCATATTTTAACCTCAATTTTTTCAATATTGATTCTTCATTTACAATTCTACTCCTTTGCCACGCATCCATACTCGCATTATAAATATATTTATTTATATTATCTCCATCTTCCTCTATCCTTCCACCATTCTTCCTTGTCATCTCACTTGACTTTTAGCTGTTATCTGCTCCTCCCATCTTTTTAATACATAATTCATCTTCAACATTTTCTTCGCCATCCTCTCCAACATCCTCATTACATGTCCATACCATCTCACCCTTGCTTCCTCTACTATCTCATGTACTCCAACATCCTCATTACATGTCCATACCATCTCAGTCTCTCTTCCTCTACTATCTCATGTACTCCAACATCCTCATCACATGTCCATACCATCTCAGTCTTGCTTCCTCTACTGTCTCATGTACTTCAACGTCCTCATTACATGTCCATACCATCTCAGTCTTGCTTCCTCTACTGTCTCATGTACTCCAACATCCTCACTACACGTTCATACCATCTCAGTCTTGCTTCCTCTACTATCTCATGTACTCCCCGTATCCCTACTCTCTCCCAGATAACTCTATTCCCATGGCCTCCACGTTCCTTAAAAACTTCATCTCTGATACCTGCACTCTGTTCACAAATTTTGCCAACATCTTACAAGTTTCTGCTCCATACTTCAATATCAGGAGGAAATACGTCTTGAAATGAGTGGTCTTACCATTCTTAGGTACTCCCTTACTACATATTAGGTTCCTTACCATCTAGTAGAATTTTCCATCCTGTTGTTTTCTCTTGGTTATCTTACGACTAACTTTTCTTTACCTTATTTCAGCTCCTAAATATTTTAATGTTTCTGTTTCTCTTGTGATAGTGTTTCCTATTTTTAGATTTAGATTTTTACCAATTCCTTTCATTGTGCGCCTCATTAAAACACTCTTATCTTTACTAATCGTCAATCTACAGTCGTTCATTACTTTATTACATTTATTTAGTTTTCTTTACACATCGTCTACATCCTCGTCCCATAACAAAGATATAAGTGGCAAAGCCCACTTGTAGTTTTGCGTTATCTTCCTAGACCTTAACTATAATGTTGTCCATTACTAGGTCAAACACTAGGGATGACAGAGCAATACCCTGATTTTATATTTATTTATATACCACAATTTAATGTGATTTAAACTAAATAAAATACTTAGACAAAAGGTTCTGTTTGGTCCCAGAACAAAGATGCCATGTTGATTACACTTACAATGTCCTGGTGTAAAGTGAAACAGCAAATTAACTAATATTGGTCACAATGAAAATTGCCAAACTC
Organism: Timema cristinae; assembly: GCA_039000515.1. Classification (NCBI taxonomy): domain Eukaryota; kingdom Metazoa; phylum Arthropoda; class Insecta; order Phasmatodea; family Timematidae; genus Timema; species Timema cristinae. Next base: position 51,241,641 of record JBCFYV010011164.1, read on the forward strand.
CCAAAGTTATCGTTTCATTTTAGAGTTGTTTTTTTCACTGCGTCTTACTACTCGTTTGAGCTATACGCTATTTTAAAGTTAAAAGAGGTATTGAAAACCGGGATATTAAGAGCGGCTCCCTAATATTTTGATACTAGTAATAATCTAGGAATAGAATTTGACATCCTTAAATAAAAGTGAAATGATATTTATTAGTCTAGTACCTTTATTAAATTTAATATATTGTAGAATAGCTGTCAAACTAAAATTAATAATGTTGATTATGTTTAATATTAATTTTTCCAGGTTTATCTAATAGATACATTTTATATTTTAAGATAAAACACTTGAGTAAAATATGTGATATAATTATTATAATTTAAATACCTAATTAGCTAGTCTAACTAAGGAGTTAAAAACCGATTCTCAGGGTTTTCCAGAAATGTCATGTTTAGTGTCCTAAACTTCTGTAAAAACTTGATGAATGTACATTTTATGTTTGTTTTGTGCAATAAATGAAATATTGACACGAACATTGGCACCGAGGAATGAAATACCCCTGCCCTTGTCTCTGGACAAATCATATTCTTGACACATTTACCTCTACAAACAAAGTCGGTTGTGATTGTTTTGGGGAAATCAAGACTCACTCTCTTGAAATATAAATGGTACAGTTTGCCTCACAGTCTTTTTCATTCCTTTACTTTATAAATGGAGATATTTACTTAAAAGTTGTAGGGTAGGTGAAACAAATCAATAGACATTGCTGCAGAAAAATTATGGTAAAAAAAGAACATCACGTTCCACCAAAGAGCAGAGCAGCGGCAGGCTCGGGACCTTGGTCGGCAGTAGGCCCAAGTTCTCTGTCTGTAGTTTCAGACGGTGCAAAGTCGTGTTCACCATAAACAGCTGGATTGAGTGGCCAAACACCTGTCTTAAGGAAACCATTTATTGCAGTTGTCGCTGCTCTCACAAAGGTGTTTCCATAAAGTTTTGCTATTTGGGACTGTGTAAACGATACGGCCAGGGTTTGACCGAAGCCAAGTAGCTACCTCTTGATCGTAAAATACACTCAAATGTTTCATGAAACCCATGTCAAGGCGCTACAAGCGGTGAGTACAATGTGGTGGAAAGTATAATATAATGACACAATTGTCTCTCGCATAATCAAGTAAAGCCATGTTTTGTGTGTGTGAAGTGTCAGTCAAGCAGAAGTAAAACTCGAGAATATTTACTTGCTCGACTCCATGCCACAAATTTCTTGAACCACGATACAAATATTTCCAAATGCATCCAACCACTTGAATGGTATTCAGCCCATGCTACTGGGGGACAATCATTCATAAGCTGAACATTTCCACGGACGCGAGGAAATACAAAAAGGGGAGGCATGTATGATCTGGCAGCACTGAAACAAACTTTAATGGTGAATGTATGGCCTCTCTCACCAGATGTCAGGCAGCCAACTTGCTTTCTGTCTTTCAGTGAGAGTATTTTAGATCTGTGCTTTGGGACTACTGACACGCCAGTCTCGTCACTATTGTATATCCTGTCTGGGGTTAGTTTGTTTCCATCCACAACTTGGGTCAAACGATCAAAAAACTTCCCAACATTCACTTTGTTAAGAGCAGCTGCTCTAACCGCACTTGTGGCTTCTGGTTTTCTAAGTGTCACTTGGGGGTGGCGAGATTTATATCCACTTATCCAATCTTTGCCAGCTATTTTTTATATTAAAGCTATGATGTTTCTTCAATGTTTCAGCACACTGATATGCTAAGAGCCTGAGTTCATACGAAGTTAAGCCAAACAGCCTTTCTTCCATTTTTAAAATGTAGTCAACAAGAAGGTCCTCTTCTTCCAAAAAAAAAAACCGTTTTAATAGCTCCCAAGGGTTGAACTAAAATTGGGTTTTGTTGATTTTGATACATATTTCCAGAAGCAGAAACATTCAAAACTCCCCTGTCTGGCGGCAGTTCATTGGCTTTTTTCACTTTTCTTTCAAGCGTAGACTGTGGAACATTAAATATACTGGCTGCCTTCTTATAGCCCATTTCTCCGCTAATAATGGAATCAATTGGACCTTTCATAAATTCTGGTGACCATCTCCCCTGAGCCGATTTCCTTTGGTAGTGTCGCACCATCTCATTAATTCTGAAAAGAATAAAACCATTGTTGAAATACTAGTGGGGCAATATGGGGTACTACCCCGTCATTTCCTTCCTAAAATGCCTCGTCTTGTCCCACTGACACCATTTAGAGTGTTTACTGTCTGGTCTGGGTTAGGTCTTGAATAAGATCAAATTCAACCACTGTAAAAATATTCTTATAAACTACCTATTTCTCTAATATGATAAGAAATATGTTCCGTAGAATACTATTTACCAAAACACACGTTTAAATATGAGCCAGCAAGATAAGTCCAGAGTGAAAATCACTAACTTTACACTAAAACATCCATACACTGCAAACAAGATGAGCAAAATGGCGATTGTGCTCAACATTGTTTCTTTATCTCTCACTACAACTAGTTTGCTACTATTCTGCAAGATAGCAGCCCCTCCTGAGCCAGGAGCTACCCCATCTTACCCCCCGCTTCCCCATATTCACCCACTCTCCCCTATAGACAATGCAATAAGTTCTACCAATGTAATAGTTTCATACTGTAAGATAGATTAAGGAATTATTGGTTGTTAGTTATCGTTCCGGTTGTTAAAATTTCCCAACTCGAGCACTGGTGGTATCTTTACCTATTTACAGAATTTTAGTTTTATACCACACGGAGAAGTAGTTGAATGTATTAATTATTATTATTATTATTATTAGCACCGCGTCTTACTACCCGTTCGGGTTATACGCACTTATGCTAATGTGTAATGGTAGGGTGATTGTGAGATGAAATGAAGGACCTACAGTTTAACGTGGAATCCGAACCACGGTGGCGGCCTGGCATTCCACACATTCACAAGATGTCTTGTCAGAGGTGTAGGAAGGGTTTGGAAATCAGATAAATCTGTGCCAGGACCGAGGATTGAACCCCGGCCGCCAGCACAGAAGTCTGACACCTTACCCCTAGACCACCAGGTCACCCAATGTATTAGTTGATGTTAGGCACGCACCCTTCCCTTACCATCTTCAACTCCTGCTTAGAAATTTCAAATATTAAGATTCATTTGGTTATTTTGAAAGGTCATTCTACCTACTTGCCAAATTTAAATATTTTATCACAGCTAAAAGTTGTTTTTATTTCTCGTGGTCCCATTTAAAACTAAAAATGTACAGACTTATAGTAATTTGACATGTCCCTTTACTTTACTTATACCTTCCAATTTTCTGCCACACTGGGAATTAGTTGTTTCTATTAGTTTTGAAATATTTCAGCTCATTTTTCTAACTATCATTTAAAAATTTCAATTTTTAAAGTTTATTTGGTTATTTGGAGTTGTCCTCATAAGCGACTGTCAAATTTAAATTTGCTAGCACACATACAAGGTTTTTATTCGTTTTATATCCCCTCCCCTATGTCCCAGGGTCCCACGTATTAAATAAAATGTTCATACTTTTCTAATTATTTGGAGAGGTCCTATTGGCTGTCTGCAAAATTTCGATCTTCTATCATCCTAGAAAGTAATATATATATATATATTAGTTTTGGTAGTCTTGAACACCCCACCCTCTTTTCTCCAACACACCTCGGGACCCATCATGTGGATTTTGTACATAAATTGATGTCATGTGATATTCTGAGACCCAATATCTATTGAAAATAAATGTTTTCAATAGATGTATCTTCTATGATTTCAGTTTTGGTATCCACTAAGTGAGAAATAATGTTTTAATAAAGACGAAGCTACAAACAAGTTTATAAGCTATATAATATTAACTTGTGTCCATATTATTAAGGCTAATAACTAGACCTACCTCAATAAATAAATGGTTTGGTGCACCAAATATACTTTCTCTCTCCTTTATCTAAAAATAGAAACATTTACTTAAAACTTATAGATTTGTGAAACCAGATAATATACATTTTTGCAGAAACATGTTGGGAAAAAAGAGCATCGCATTCCACCAAGGGGCATAAATGAAAGAAACGTATTATTCATATTTTACACATTTTACACATTTTCATCAAAAAGCATAATAATAAACTACCGTTTTCCGAGACTTCAATTAAAAAAAGAAGAGATATTTACCAATCGCTCTGAAGCTAGGGACCATTCAAGAATTACGCAAGGATTTTTTTGGGGGTAGTGGTGATCAGAATCCTTCTTAACTAAGGATTTTATCAATGCTTATGGTGAGATAGAATCTAAAACAAAACACTCCTACAGACGCGCGGTCAAAAGGTTGCACCTAGCGATGACAGATGGCGCTGAAGCGTAGCCTATAGACACACAGCTATACATAAGTATAGACTGTCATTTACTTATGTTGTGTTAAACCTAATTTTACTGCGATAAGTATTCTATAATTTCACATCACCAATCCTTTTGTCTAAAATAATATAATTTACCAAATCATAGAAAAAAAATACGTAAGATTGGAAAGGGGAGAGGGGGTAACGAAAAATCTTACGATCCCTTACGTAGGTGGATTTTGGGGGGTAGAGGGTTCTAAATAATGAAAAAAGCTTAAAGTAATTTATTGACAGCCTCCTATTGGTTTTATAAAAATATATATCAAGTAAAGGTTTTTTTATTTAATTTTAATTTTACTATAACCTTAAAATAATGAGTTATTTCATGTCTCAAATACTACAAATATTATTAAAATTGACAATATCTGCTTATGTAAGGTACCCTTAAAATTATGTTCATGAGATGATAACAGCCATTTAATAAAAATCGTTACAGCGGATTTCCTGATAGCTTGTTTTCTTTCTTTTTTACATTTAGTAAACTACTCTCAATTATAGGGTAAGATATCAAACCCCCCAAAACTACTCGGGGGAACCTTATACAATCTATAGATAATAAGATTTAACCTGCTCAGTAAAATGGTGTCGGCTCTAGGCCTAAATATAGATACACAGGCAGACGGCATCGCAAAAAAGTATTTTCTGTTTTCGGGGGGGGGGGGGGGGGGGTTGACAGTTATCAAAATTTTTACTTAATTTGTTTTACGATCACAGTACTTTTCTCTTTAAGGTGTCGAGAGAAAGTAAAATGGTCTATTTACGTAAAGATTAGCACAAATCATAGTCTTATACGTTTCAATGGTGCAAACACATTTCTATACATTCTGTACCGCCCTACTCGAACTCACATTTAGTTACGGCCACAATAGACTAAAAAAAAAGAAGAAGAGGACGATATCCAAAGGAAATAATTATATGAAAAAATAAAACATTTGCAGGTTAAGTAAATATTTGAATTATGAATTCAAAGTAACAAACCGTGTTAAAACAACAAGTCGCATGGCCTTACAGGTCTTGCTGACGTGTGTTGGAAAACAAATAAATCTTAGCAATGTATTACATACGCAATACGTTTCAAACTTTTAAGGAATAAAATTATACTATATAAACTTGTCTAGAAGAGACCAAAGAAATAAACAAAATAGTTGCTATTATTTAAAGAAACTTTTCTAAATGATATACAAGTTTCTAATTCCCCCCAGTGAACTAAGATCCAATAAAATCAAAAGTCTAAATTACTAACTTATTACAAAGATTGTAAAGAGCTTAATGAGCCTCTTTAAAATGGTTTACAACGCATCAGATTCACACCAGTAAATACAGACTAAACGGATTTAGATATGGAATAAATTTAAATATCGCACCAGATATTTTCTTAAAGCACAAAGGTTTGACTTCCCGACTAAACTAAAACCTTCGCGGGACCATTACCCTCGTCACTTTTAAAGAATTAATAAGATTCCCATATTTAAATATTTAATATTAAAATAGAAAAACAAAGTTACGTTAGAGAACTTGTAATTTTGGCTAAATGAATCTGCGAATATTAAAGTCAAAACCATATTAATCAACAAAAATAAATTACTTTAACATTAACTTCAAAGCAAAGAAGTCTACAAAATAACCAACAAAAGAAACATCATCAATTTAAAGAATTTAAATTACTGATAATCGCAAAAGTAAAAAATTTAACATTTAAACTAAATATTGCAAGACATAAAAATAACCTAATTAAACCAAGAAAATACTAAGATACTAGCACCCAAGCGACAACAGGTTACATTAAGTGCACCATTACAGAATTTACTTTTTAAAAATAAAAGTTTTTAGCCAAACATTAACGATGCCTACACTGACAGATTTCCATAACAGATTAAACCAAAGTATTTAAAAAGAAAAATCAAACCCACCGCAGCAATATTTTCTAGATTTTAAACAAAGATATTATTATAAGCCATCCTGGCTAGATAATGTCCTAGTTCTTAAGAGGACTACTCGTGGAAGTGGCGAATGTAATAGTGTATGATATTGTCTATGTACTCTCGTTATATAGGTCTAGTTGCAAGGTGGGAAGGTGAGAGTTCTCCTTTATTATTACTTCACTCGCTAACATAAGGTTGAAAGGCTACGTTGTTTTCGTCACGTAGGCCAGGTTCTTGTTGTATTCATCATCAGCCTTCGCATTCGACTAGTTACCAAAACACAAACTCCAAGACACAAGACAAACAGTTGTATAGCTATGCTTGTTTGGTCACGTACGCCACATAGGTGCCCATGAATATGAGTGGTATTCTAATAGTACAGCACGAGCCAATCAGAGCATTGCTGGCTTTCTTCGTCGGAACATCAGGGTGCCCCACAATTGTAGCGTGTTTTGAACTTCTCTCCATTGTAGCATTCGTGGTGAGCAGGCACGTCGGTCTACTCCAGCCAGATATACGCATGAGTAGAGAAACGTATATTTGACATAGTGATCGTGCAGTTTAATAATGCTGGATGTCTATGAGTACAAGATTATTTGGGGTAGCATTTCAAACAGCTGGCTGGTCCTATTGGTATTTCTATTGCAGGATGTCTATGAATATTAGCTTGTTTAGGGACGGGTAGTAACATTATCATATTAGCCATACACGCTAATTTTACAATTCCTAAAACTACTTTCAACTAAAGGAGTAAAATAATCAGTATTTATAAAGCAAAAAGTATTGGTCACATATGTAAGTTTTTGAGTTTATACAGCCACACTGTCCCATTATAATACTGTATTTATTTTTAACTTATTAACTATATTTATAATAATGTTCCTGTTTATTTGGTAAGGAGTAATAATAATTGATAGTAAGGTTATACCTTCATTTTAATTCCTTTCTCCTTATTTTACATACTTTTCTTCTATGACGACGACATGTTTCAGTGATTTTTCACCATCTTCATTTCGGAGTAAAACCAATGTAATTTCAAATTATTGTATAAAAATATGTTATAAAATTGTATAACCAATTTTTATGCAATAATTTGAAACACCATTGGTTTTCCTCAGACTGGAAGATAGTGAAAAATCACCGAAACATGTCGTCGTCATAGAAGAAAAGTATGTAAAATAAGGAGAAAGGAAATAAAAAAGAAAATAATTATAACCTTAGTATCAATTATCAACTATAGTTATGTAGTCTTATGAAAAGAGTTTATGTAGGTAGAGGTAAATATTTGAGCTTTTACAGAATATAACAACTAAAGTGTTTTATTGAAACATGCCTCCTATCCAAGCCTATCATTTAAAAGTCAAAGTTGTTAACCTAAAATTTAAGCCAAACAGCTGGTTTTGTTTTTAACACACTCACAATTATTCAACATTTAAACAACTTATGAATCCTGACATTATTTCAACGTTTCAAACGATGCAAATATTACTTTTGAGACAAGAGTTTAGATTTATAGTAATATGTGCAAAACACAGTTAATTTGTTAAATTCATTTAACAGAGATTATTGGTGTAATATGTTCCATATTTTCTGCGTCGGTTTCCCTAAACATTAAATATTCTCCTTTGCAGTCCACAGCAAGTGATTGTGGATTCTAACTTTAAGGAGGGGCTTTTTGCAAAATAACTTGTGATTTTTGCATTGTTTAAGCCACTTAATTCAATGCCTTTCCTATGTACAAAACTTTCATTGTGTTGCACATAAGGAGTTGCTCAATAAATGTTTCAAGAATATGTGTGTGAACATATCTGTAGAGGATTTGAGATTCCCTAAGTCATCATGCCCTTTATTGAGATATGCTCTGTAACACTCCCTCTGAGTCCTTTTATTTACGACCATTAAATAATATAAAAGGGAGTGGGTGAAATCTAAGGAACAAGTGACAAGGGAAATTATTAGCAATATTTAAAAGCAACAATATGAACGGTTTATTTAAAACAATAACAATAGAGTAGAAAATTTTACTTGGTCTCATTATATCAAAATGAGTTACGTTGAAAATCAAACTAATAGACAATAACTTTATATCTTTAAAGTTGCGCAGATATTTACAAGAAAGTTATAAATTTGTAATCTATTCAATATTCTGATGGTTCAGTCTTTAGGAGACAGAACAACATTACGAGTTGAATTTAATACAATAGATTAATAATAATAATAATAATAATATCACCCGTCAGGATGATACACAACTTCTATATAAGGGCCTAATGGGCACCTTGAAACTGTTACAAAAAGTGTCTTTATATACAAAGAACAAAGGCTTCAAATTACGTTAACGTTACCAGTAAATCTTATATAAGAGAATTTACATAATGCGAGAGTTTGGCTAACAGACTTTAGTCAAACTCCCCGGGACTATCTGATCCAGACTCAGAATTAGGAAATTAAACAGTATTTACTTTAATAAACAATAATGTAAATGTCCTATTTAGAACAAAATTAGAAAAAAAAATTAAATATACAAAAGTTAATTAAATTAATAATTAATACAAAAATAATTATGAAGATTACTTCACTTTACGATTTTTCAATATGCAAATTAAATTAAGAAATGACACCTCGATGTTTACAAAATATAAATACTATTATCCATAATTTCAAACACTTTACATTTAACTCGTTCAATTTCAAAACAATTAATAATTGTGACTACCTAAATGATTGAGCTCTCCAAAAGACTCTAGCGCCCAAGTGGCGACATACAAAATATAGAGTCTCATTTTATATTGAATGATCAGGTGAAGAAATAGTTAGATTTAGAAAAAAGAATATTAATTTTTATACTACAAAAAATATGACTAAAAGTTGAAAATAAATCAGAGCCCAATAAACGAACCGCCATAGTTACGATTCCAATACAATACAAATGTTTATCCTGTCACTGTCCAGGTCCAAGACAATAATCCTTCGTCGATCGTAGTTATCAAGATAGTCATTTTGGCATACATGCACAGCCTATTATATAGTGGGTTTCGTCGCAATAGAAAGAAGGTGGGAGAACTGAACACACGCTTGGTGACGTCAATGGTGGCTTCAAAATGTCACGTACACATCTTGTTGATACGGCTCCATCAGATTTCCAGCCTATTTCTTCAATCATCTGAGGTTTTGAAAGTAGTTCATCTTTCTACCATCAGAGGGTAGGTTGAATAGTTATTCTCTAGTCGTCTTCAATGTTGGATGGCCCATTACACGTTAGCAGAATCGGAGTGTGAGGACTACGTCTTATAGGAACATCGTAGCTCGCCCGAACCACTCGTCAATGTAGGATGCTAGGTGAAGGCCAGCCTTGGTGGTTACTAGTGTTAGAAGATTCAATTGGTAAGTACATGAACAGTTTAATTATATTGAATTGGATTATGTAGTGAAAGTATATTGTTCAGCAATGTTTTATTATTTCGTACTAACCTACGTGAACTACAATAGAGAAGATTACCATTGTAGGGATCCTATTAGTGTCGGTATAATTGGAGCGGGTAGTATAATTTATTGAGAGTTATGCGTTAATGTCAGCATGGGGTGGGTCCTATTGTAACACAATGTAATGTTACAGCTCTATGAAAAATTAGATAATCATGTCCTGACTACATGCTGGCATCACACTTTGTTAATGTATTCCTGCAGAGCTTACAGTGAAATTTCCGTTCTATCTTGTATGCATGATAGCCAGCAACATATTGAAAAGATCGAACGGTAAAACAAATTATTATAGAATTTTAATTTGTGATGATAAAATAGCGTAGAAACAGATGGTGTTATCTTAGATATAGAATTTATTTAAACTAGAGTAGTAACATCATATTTAAAATACCATTCATTTAATAATAAAATATGTTAAATAGAAAATAGGAAAGCAGTTTGAGATACCTATCTCACGTATCAAACTAATATTTATGTAGCCACAAACCGTTTACAGTGAAAGGTGACAGCAATACTTTAATGGACTAGACTAGCCTTTAGCCGTATTTTATAAGCCACAATGTGTAGCAATTATTGCTCCAAGTCAACAGAATGGGGCCAGTCAAGCATAAACATCACTTACCCAATATCACCGATCTGGCTAAGCACCTCGCGCAACAAACATCCGACCACATAAACCACACGCGAGCAACTGCCAACACTGAGCCTAGTGCCGCATCTCGCCACTAGAGACCACCACCACACTACCATGATCAATCCGCCCAACTTCAAAGAAATGAAAAGACGAGAAGAAGATGGTAAGTGCCAGACTTTGCCAGAATAATATAGAATGTTCTTCAGCCGGCACGCTCCCTTCCCCTGTGCCTCTCCTATTCAATGAGTGTGTGCTATATAAAAGACCATCCGTCGAGGAAGACGTCACTCTTGGACGTGGCTGGGACCATGTAGGACTAAGCGTCGGCGTAACGGACATATTACGATAATGTAAGAATAAATTCATTTTCGGCTTAAATGTAAATTATTGGAACTAGTCAAAATTCTTTTTAGATCTTTTTCTATCAAATTTAATTATAAATTACTTTCGTAAACCTTCGTCTTTGATTTACTATAAAATGAGAGTATTGTTAAGTCAGAAATTTTCTGTATTATTGATACTAGGCATTATGCGCGAACTTTATACTCAACAAATTAACTTTATTTGTTTCTCTGTTGTATTTTGGTTGGATGTGTATAGTAAATATGAAAATAGGAGTGTTGTTAGATCAGAACTTTTCAATATTATCCATAATGCTTGAAAGTCATTCATTTCAAATTTAACTTTATTTCTTCTCAATTGCAAATGGTGTTGCATTTTGGGTTTGGTAAACATTAAGGTGGGAAAGTGTAGAAATATGATGCCGAGATGATCTGTATTAGTAGAATGGAGTATTGCACTGGAGTATTGTATATATCAACTTAACTTTATATTTTTACTAGTTTCTCGATTATAACTTTTATGATAGTGTTGTTAATATCTTTTGTGTCAAAATAGTAACAAAACTGAAAAAAGGAGTAAAGTTAGGAAATATCCTCGATATTTAGAATTGTACTATTATCCTTGTTTATGACATTTGCGAAGGTTATTTTGAGTTCTGCAAGTAGGTTATTAGCGTACATGTTAAATGGTAGTGACATTAGGTATATTCGATGGAACTAAAACTTTTATTAACATGTTGCATTTTTGCAACAGGTAAAAAAATGTGTTTGTTAGGAGAGATCATCTACTGTATTAATGTATGGTCATATTCAATTAATGTTATACATCCATATTTATATTTACGTAATATGTTTAGGGTACATAATAAATAACGTAATGATTAGAAGGAAAAGAGTAAATGTTTATGGAACAATGTTTTTATTGGATAGTATATATTTATGTTGATAATGCTTGGTCACTCACGACTATTATATATACAAAGAACTATTGAATGCTCTTCAAATCATATGCTTGTTATTTAATAAAGTTTGGCATAAATGAAATCTAAAGGATTCTAAGACTGGAAATTATCCTATTGCATAATTACGCCATATTATCCCTATGTCTAAAAAGGTGCGAGGGATTAGCCTTCGACCTTTTTATATATTAATATGTTAGGCAACCTGTGAAGGTGGACCGTAGTTTCCCGCTACTCACAAGAGTGAGTTGCGTGCGCTGGGGACATGCTAAATGTCCAGCACTTTATAACTCACAATTTTAGGATATTCACTCTACGCGCTCCTCTCTATTTTATTTTATTTTTCTTTAACTGTAGGTTTTGTTTATATTTATGTATTGAATCCCTCTACGTTTAAAGCTTGGATTACAAATGTTACATCATAGTAATTCATAAAAGAAAACTTGATACCTTTTAATATAAATGGAGTGTAGGGTATATTATAATATGTTGAATATTGCTTCAATAGACATGACCTTGAACATGACCGTGTCTGTTGTTGCTATCCATTGATTGTTAATTAATGGTCGATTAGGGGCGTTGTAGTTTATCAGAGTACGGGCTGAGTGGAAAACAATTCTGAAAAACCACCTAACTGAGATTCGAACCATGATCTCCCCGTCATCGGCAGTCTAGCCTACTACGAGATTAGCGCGTCAGACCACAAGGCCATCCAAGCGAATCCAGGCTACATTTAACTTGTATAGGCCTAAAAGTGACCACATATATCATTATTGTATTATTTTTTGTTTTCCAATCCTAGTTTTAATTGTATGAACGTTTGTATTTAATAAATTTCGTAGAAAGGCGAATACCTAGTTTGTCAAATTAAAACTTTGTATTATGTTTTATAAGTCGATGTTACTAAAACGTGTCTTTTGCGGTGGTAGTTAGTCTGTTCTTGCGCCCAACAAGAGTGGTAAGTGTCACGGCAGGTGATCTAGAACATGTGACTCTTCAATAATACATGACGAGCTATATAGTCTATAGACTAGGACAGTGGATCCTCCCCCCCAACCATTCCTAGAAACATGACGACTTCAAACAGTTATTCCTACAATCACATATTTTGATCGACTATCAAAACTTGAATTAAAAGTAAGGCTGGGCTTATATCCATGCACAGCTAATAGCAAGAAGTTGAAACACATGATTTTCAATGATAGCGTTCATAATCGATACATGCTGAATAGTGCACAATGCATAAAGTTATTTTAACTTTGTAATTTTTATGAGTTGAGCATGGACATAGGCAACCCTTGGACTTGAGGTATACAGATAATGTGAGAAGCTATAGCCAATTAAAGGCAAGAGAATGCACATAAGATTAAAAATATCTTCTGTTCGTGTTTTATAATATTGGGCAGTGATAAAAACAAAGTAAAATGGTAAAATAATAAATGTAGATTTAATTAAGAAAGCCCACCTAGGGAAAGAGGAAAAATAAGGCGACATCTTCCTTTCTTCTATCTTCTGAAATAGAAATAGTCACACAAATTGAGTAATATTTGTGTTAAAATGTGTGTGACTACTTCTACTATAGAAGACAGAAGAAAGCATATATCACCTTTGTGCATTGGATTCTTCATACATTTTTCCTCTTTCTCCAGGTATGCTTTCTTAGTTAAATTTACACTTATTAATTTAGTTTGATCAATTTCCATTATTATAAAATAATTAGCCACTAGGCCACCTCGATGTTAGACATTCTGTTCATGTTTGAAATTCATTGTGGTAGCCATATTTGTTTGTAATTAAAGAGTTTTATTTGTTTTAGTGTCAAATAATATGATTGAAAGTAAAACTTCTACCATTAGTCTATTCTTCACGACAAAAATAAAATATAATCTGAATAAAAAATCAAATTTGATTTAAAAGTATAAACATGGTCAATTTTAAGTTTCTAAAGATACAGTTTAATGAACGTTGTTTTCGAATGAACTATTTTGAAGTGCCTTTTCTAGTAGAGAAAAAAATTATGCAAATTTCTATGAATAAAAAACAATCGGTTCAGTTAAGACTAATCACAACGTTATATTTTAAAAATAAATTGTGCACTGTAGGCCTACACAATAAATCGGTTTAGTTATTTTTATTTTTATTATTATTATTATTATTATTATTATTAGTTAGCACCATGTCTTACTATTTAGTCAGGTTACACACATATGAACTAATTAGGTTAATGAATTAGGGATGAAGAAGTTTGAATTTGGAGGAAGTGTGCCCTTATTTGAGTGGTAAACCATTTAGGAAAAGCCACCTTCAACACACCCAACTGGGATAAAACCCCAATATCCCGGTCATCGGCAGTCTAATCTATTGAGAGAGTGACGCCATAGACCATGTGGCCACCGAAGCAGGTAACTCTACGTCTTAATGTTCTAATGTCCGTACACATGGTCCGTAGATCCATGGCCTTTACTTGTCAGATATAATTATGTTTATTTCCCAGAACTAAATCGCACGAATGAAGGACCATTGGATTAGGCACGGAGCCACTGTAATATATGTCATCCTAGAGAAAGTTGTAGGTTTATTTGACGGGCAGTTAACAAAGGTTTGGTGTCAAATACTAAGAGTATAACCTCCTTCCCTTGTCCGTGGTAGTAATTAATGAAGCGAGTCATTGATAAATTTGTTTAATGCTCACCGTAATAGATCGATCTTTTGAAGAAAAAAAATCAGGGGAAAATTCAACCTTCAAAAATGCATACGGGTACGGTTCCAAGGGAAACTAAAGCAATAAGTTCGAAGGTTACAACTATAACGCCGTTCGGCTGTTGCCCGACTAAGAATATCCAAATTGACAGAATCGCCAATCTAGTAATCTTAGAAAGGGCTGATTATGCTTTGTGAGTTACAGGCAGCAGTCGCTATCCCTTATCCTCATGATGTTAGGGTGAAACAATGAATGATGCTGCAATAAATACAATGTTATAGATTAGTACCCTGTGAGTGAAAATAGTGGTGATTGTGAATGATGTCGCTGTGGTACAGAGGTTTGGAAGGATTTTCTTTTCTCGGGATGAGGACGGTTGGTTTAGTAGGAATGATCGATTTGTGAGTGATGGCGTAAACGTGAGTCCGGGAATGGTTTGGTAGGTTTAACTGTTTTAGGAGTTGGTTTGAAACGGATGGTTACATTTCCATTCCCCATCTGGGGCCGCCCCCGGCGCCAGGATTATCCTCTGGCATTAGAGAACCTAGTCGGTTATCCCAGTGGAGTCCGGCGGTGGCAAAGGTGATAAGAGTTGCTTGTTGGGAAAGTATTTTCTTTTATTGGGATTAGGAGTGAGGTGGATACATTTCCATTCCCCATCTGGGGCCGCCCCCGGCGCCAGGATTATCCTCTGGCTAGAAGTATAACCTAGGCGGTTATCCCAGTGGTGTACGGCCGTGAATAACGTATTAATGGCGTGAAATGAGCGAACACTATACCTCCTTTACTTAGTCCCTTATAACACACCCCCTGTCCTTGGAACTTAGGGGAGAAACTTAGGCGGTAAGACCTCTCAGCTTTATTGACTAAGATGTTGATTTCAAAAATTGAATAAAGTGACAATGACAAATATAGTATTATTGTATTTAAAAAATGTTACCTAACCAAAATATTTTTGTAGCTTGTAAAATATTATGTTGTTTAGTGAATGCAGCCTTGTAAAGTGCGCGCGTGACGACTTTAATCCTCTCAGAAGCAAGGTCGATGGAAAAGAGGTCATCCCTTGCCAACACCTGCGATATCGCAGCTGCACCTGGATCAAACTGTGTATGAATAAATATCGTTAGTTAATCAATATGGGTTTATTTGCTCCTCAACAATATTATTAACACTTATAACCTATTATTCTAATATAGTTGGTATTTTTAATGAGCATAAAATCTAAGTTCAAACCACAGAAATAAGCATCCTAAAGCCATCCATACCCATCCATTTTAAATTATGCACACTGCACTTGAAAAACATTATTATTCTTATTATGTCAAAAGAGTTGCCTAGCTACTGTCAAACCCAAACAAACCCACGTGGAGATTGTGCGCATGCGCTGTTTCTATGGTAGCGCCCCGCCCAACGGTGGCGATTCAAACGGGAGCTTCACGATTAGACCACCAGAGGTCTACAAGGACGTTTGCCTGCATTATTGAAGAGAAGGCGCGTGAATATTTTAAACAGTCGTATGCTCTGTGGAGGTGCCGAGAACAATATTTCAAGACTTGAGTCGGCGTGCGACCGTCTGTAGGGTGGATTGTGTGTCGATTGTGAATACAACAATTAGTGCGATGTATGACGAAATATTTTGAAACTTAAGATCGTATGCTGTGCGAATACGTTTATAAATAATGATTAACAAAAGGAAATATTAAATCTTATGGCACGATGAAGTTTGCCTTTTTAAAACCAAAACAATGTAGATCAAAATATTATTTTACTAAAATAAATCAGAACAAGTTTTCTAAGAATACTGAAAATGTTTATTAACATATGTTTAAATAAGTCGTCTGATCTATTCTCCAATTATTGTGAATGAGCAACTTAGTTTCCCAAATACGCAGCCCTGGTTTGCATCTCAACATTGGTCGGGGATTTGGACTATGGGAATCTGCTTGGACACAGGTAAAGAAAGATTGCAAATTCGAATTCGTGTGAGCCAACAATAGATAATAATTAATTTAAATGTATTTAAAAAAATTATATTTGGACATGGGAATCGAACCCGGGACCTTTGGTTAAGCACGCTAATGCTCTATCCAGGAAACGCCTGGTGCTCAAGGTCATTATTCACCCCCCAGTTTAAGGCTGAATCTGTAATGGCGTGTGGAAATTACAGCCTTGGCGCACGAAACCAAAAGCCCCGAGTTTAATTCCCGTGTCCGGGTGAAATTATCAACTAATGCAATTGTCCATAAGGACATTCCAGTAATTACAATTAGCTGCTACTCTGTGTGTTTATATTCAATACATAATAATGCAGATCAAAAGGAAGGGCTAGGTCATATGGCTCAGTACATGGATGTTGAAGGGGGGGAGGGGTGCAAGGATGGGGAGGTGGGGAGAAAGTTAGTGAGGATGGATTCAGTTGTTTTTTAAGATATATACACAGTATCTTGCCTACCACGTAAGGGAACGGTGTGCTTATATACACATGTAATAATTTTTGTTTATATATTGTGAAATATTGCTTCGCCACAGATAAAACATTATTGATATATGTAGCATTTTTGTCGTCGATATAATTACAATATCACAATTACTTGTTCATAAAAATATGATTTTATGTCTCCAATTTCGTTTCTTGAAATATATTTCATTTTATTTTAAGGAATACACTTTTATACATTTTGTAGATATTTTTTAATGAAATGTATATTTATAAATACTACTTTGCATTAAATAGGGCCTAGTACGATATTATTTATAGTCGTATTCTGCTCCTGTTTCCTAGCTAGACCTGTCTCGTACAAAACCAAAGATAACAGTACCTAGAACATGAAAATAGAACACTAACTGACAGTTCACTCCGTCTACCATTTCCACGAGCTAATTTAGCAGCGCCGACAACACTAGCTCATGTTTTGTTTTTTTAAGAGTTCAACAATAAAATTAACTTCGAGGACGAAAAACTTGCATTTGTTTTAATTACATAAAATAATGTATTACCAAATATGGCGTAGTTGGTGCTGGGCTCATCAGCTACTTTCAGCGAGAATAGAAAGATGCGTCTTACTACCCGCTCGGATTATACGCTAATGTGTTAGGGATGAGTAAGGTTGAATTTAGAGTAAGTGTCCCTGCATTTGAGTGGAGGAAGAGTGAAACATATTTCTTGGTAAAACCACCCCCAGTAGTCCCGACTGAGTTTTGAACATCGATCTCCCTGACATAGGCCGTCTAGTCTATTTGCGAGAGTGAAGCCTTAAACCAGGGGTCTTTTATATCCAAGGGGCAAAGTTTCTGTTTCTTGTCGGCTCACAATATTAGGATTGAATATATATTAAAAATATTCATATCAGCTCGTTCTTATATCCACACTAGGGATTAGGATTCCTCGTGCAGTATGTTCTTTGTTATTTTATTGTAGAGGTGGCAGGATTTGTCTACTATACTTGCCATTTGCCGGTTCAAACTACACTTGTATTAAAACGTAATCTTTGCGTAAAAAAGCAAACGTCATTTTTAAAATACGGAAATAAAATACGTATTTATTTTATTTTATTAGTAGATCATGTACAACTATATCTGTATGTGTCATTTTATTCTCTTGGAATAATTTTATATTGGTCATGAGTCAGAGGACCACAAAAAAAATGTTATCACGGGCTGCAAGTGGCCCGCAGGCTGTGGGTTGAAGACCCCTGCCTTGGACCATTCGACCACCGAGGCGGGTAACAGGACAGTTTCATAAGTTATTAAATTAGTTTAGAAAAGATTAAAACACATGTTTCAAGTATTTGCTCATGTCAGTAGAATCATTTAAGGTCATTCGACAATTTTAAAAAAATGTTTGAACAATCTAACAAGTCTATAATTATAAGCTATACATACTGATTCATTTCCAATCATTACAATTAAATTGCTATTTTATGCTTTTAACGTACCATTGCTAAGGTAAAGTAATTAATGTATGGGGTTGAAATTTAGTATAACTAAACATTCATGAGGTGTATACAGTGAAATATTTAAAATATTAATACGAGTGTAGCACCGGGCTTAGTGTTTGTGGCTGAGTCCATTCCCTCGTGGCGCTACGCATTGGGACAAATAATCTCCCGATGGGAGAGTGTAGGAAAGAGAGGTCTGCGTCCCTCAGACTAACTCGCCCAAAATCTCTACAGGATGCCTCCATGTTGGCGGCATACGGACTGCGTCCTTCTTAGCTCGGCTGGCCGGAGTGTCTGAATCTCTATAGAGTAATCTGTGTGTGGGTGGAGCAAGGGGAGGGCTCCTCACCCGCCGTACACTAAGTGGTTGATAGTGCGTACTCAGTTTCGGTCAGGGAGAACTGGTCAGAACACCTCCATGAGGCCCCCACAACTTAGAGTCAATGCTTCTGGAAACCTAACTTGGTACTTGTGGTTGAGTTTCTGACCTCCTCCATGATACTAGTATCACAATAGAGAGGGGTGACTCCTCCTTCCAAGGGACAGGAAAAGGTGCGAGTGGGGTGGGGGTAGGTGTTGTGTTTCCAAGCCACCCGATGATGACGGGTTCTTCGACTAGCAAGATTTTCGGTGGACCATCGCTCGCTGCATTGGCTTGCACTTGTGGCTACGTTCAGAGGGTATATCCGTGACGCGAAGTGAGTTATAGGTGCCCTGAGACGCCTTACCACGGGTGCTACATGTTCTGCCGATTATGGCATAAGGTGGTTGGCTGCGCAACGTGAGCCTCTGACTCAAGTAAGACATTTGGAGATGTAGCAGGTAGGCGTCCCAGCCTGGCGAGGTGTTCTTAAACAAAGTCTACAGATAGTCTACATTGAATGTGATTGTTGATATTCGTATACAAACTAAACCTTTAAAAAGGGCCCCCGAAAGGCTTTCAAGTTACACTTTCCTCGGGCTCAGAGGCCTTTTATAGTGCAACCACTGATATCCATCAGGATCGGAACCTTTTCGCTGGACCTGGACTGAGGTCCACGAGTACCGTTCCGGGTTACTAGGGCACCCGAAAAAAACCAGTATCAGCCCCTCGATGCCAGCCTGCCCTGGGCTACTTGAGGGGAAAAAAACTCCACTGGGACCTGATGAAGGGAGGAGTTGGCTCCTCTTAGTGATCGCCCAACCACAGGAAGTCAGGAGCTCAGCTTCCGAACAGTAGTCTCCTCAAACCTTCGTTCTCATAAGTCCAAGAACTTATCACCCCAGGTCTTGGCTGCCGCCCCCTCAGCACCATTCTTGAGACCGACTGTCCGGAGATACCCAGCGGGGACCTTGAGAGGTGCCCTGACCAGCTATCCCCGCTACACGGGTACGCACTACCAACCGCTTAGTGCATGTCGAGGAGCCTCGCTCCTCACACACAGATTACCTTATAAGGGTCTTAGCTATGCGGACTCCAGCGTCCGTCACATTGCCCAGGGGCCACCCCGTGGAGGCGCCCCGACAGGATTTTTAGAGATTTGTCAGTACCCTAAGGTGGCAAAGACAGTCTAGTGCTCGTTTATATGAAACGTGCCCAGACTCAGATCGTGTCCCGGCCCCGTACGTTGGGCCGGGTCCTTACGACTGAGCTCCATGACCTGATTGTTGGTATGTTAACTCTAGTCTGCTCTGAGACAAATAATGGCAAAACTAGTTGCTTGCAGCAAGCAAACGTTAGTTTCAACCCTGGTTCGCATGCAGCACGCCACTGGCAGTAATCTTTGCAGCATTATGCCAACCCATTTACACCTAGTGTGACAGGCTGGTTCAATTTTCGAGTCAGTTTGAGTAAAGATATCGGTACAGAAGAAAGCACAGTGCACCCACTCATAGCTGATCCGGACTTATTCTTTTGGTATCTTTGGAGGGTTGTTATCAAAATTTTCACTTTGTCTTTGACTTCCTTTGCCGAATAATCAAATTTAAAAGCCAGCTATTCCCATATTTTTACCTTTTCCCAATTGTCTTTATAGTTATGGTTCCCAAAAATCACACAAAATATGTTTTTCTTAGTATTCTTCTACGAGTAATTTTATTTTTATTATGTACTAACTAATCGTGCCACATTCTAAAACTGAACCCATATGCGATGGGAAAGCCTGCGGTCTAGAGCACCAACCAGATTGGTGCCACATGTGACGGTGCTGCAACCTTCAGAAAGTGAGCAACTTGTTCCATGCGGTGAAATTTCCTGTGGTTACCTCAGTGTAAAGCCACTTTTATACAGCATTTTAAACTGCTTTAGGATTAAGGTCAGCGCAGCCGGAGTGGGGAGGGTAGGCTCGTCACATGCTCAGCCAATCCGTGAAGGGTAGCTGTCATAGCAGCTGATACACGTTTCAAGATTTCTTGACAGTCACTGAGTACGCTTGCATAGTAGTAACGTGCAAACTCCCGCTATGTGACAATTATGCTCACCAGCCTACTCACCACGCGGATCCCAAAGCAGATAAAATCGCAGTATAGACGCGCACCACACTTGACTTTAACGATCTCCCATGGTGGTCTCCAAACACAACCGTCGTGGCGTCTTGATATTAGAAGAAAGAACCATTTATTTTCAAAAACTCTGTTACTTCCCAACTTGGAGAGAGTCGCCTCTCCAATTTATTGTCCCTCATGATCGGGGGTCATGGTGCTCAGGTGTTCGTCTGGCCTGACGTACGGCGGCTGGGTGTGCTCTGGGTCCGCGCACGTTTAATATAATCGAGTCTTTGCTACCTTCCGGTACTGACAAATCTCTAAAAATCCTGTTGGGGCGCCTCCTCAGAGTTGCCCCTGGGCAATGTGACGGACATTGGGGTCCGGCATAGCTAAGACCCCGAAAATGTCATATGTGTGTGAGGAGCGGGGCTTATTGACATACACTAAGCGTGGTAGTGTGTACCGTGTATTGGGGAGGGCACCTCCTCGAAGTCCCCGCTGGGCAACTCCGGACAGCCTGTCCCAAAGAAAGTGCTGAGGGGGCACCAAAGATTAGGGTATGAATGGTGATCACTGAGTTTATTGAGAACGAGGGTTGAGGAGACGGCTGTTCGAAGGCTGAGCTCCTGACTTCCTCGTGATGGGCGATCACTAGCAGGAGGAGCCAACTCCTTCCTCCATCCGGTCCTCAGTGGAGTTTTATTTTCTCAAGTAACCCAAGACAGCCTGGCATGGAAGGGCTGGTACTGGTTTTTTCGGGTGCCCTAGTACCCGGAATGGCACTCGTGGACTTCCGTCTATGTCCAGCGAAAAGGTTCCAGTCCCGATAGGTATCAGTGGTTACACTATAAAAAGCCTCTGAGCCGAGGAAAGTGTAACTGGGAAGCCCTTCGGGGGGTCTCTCCGGAGATTTAGTGGATATCACTGTCCCTCATGATCAATTAGCGAGGAGCCGATCCTTTGAGCAATGATAATTCGCACTTATACTTTTTAACATAAAGCTCACTCAGCAGGGAACCACTTTCACTACTACTAGATGTGGGGAGGATTTCATTGTTTGGGTTTACTGACAATTTGGTACAAAATGACTTTATGGTTTACATCGCACAACTTAACTGTGTCAACGAGAAAATAGCTGCAATCTAGCAGATGGTGTAACTACAAGAACTTTTAGGGATAAATAGATATTGAGCACGTATTAACTACAAATAAGTAAAGTAGAATAAACGTTCAAAGGCCTTAGCACCCATGTTTAAAAAAATTAAAATTTGTTTATTCAAATCTAGCAGGAAATTGTATAATTTTGATCCCTTCTGGCGAGATTTTGGTAAATTGTATTGGCACCACTGTCCGTGAGTCCGGGCAGAGAAGACATGATTGTGATGCAGTTCTTTTGAACCTTTGTCTGTAGATCAGCAGAATGGCTCGCAGGTGTTCGAAGGTCAGCACCAGGGCAGAGAGGCTTGGGAGAGGGACAACCAGGACCCAAACCCTCGCACTCCTCCTAACGGGCAGTTTCCCATGCATAACGGAGGACACGTCAAGTTCGAGGTGCCCAAGGTGCCCGTTATCTTCGTGCTGGGTGAGTGATTCTGCTGTACCTGACTCACTAAAAGGTCGTCTTTGATTACTCCTGTACTACCTAGTTGTATTCAGACTCTGATTACTCCTTATTACCTAGATGTATTTGTACTATGATTAGATTGATTTAAGAAAAATATCACCGTTATTTATCATTTGATGTTTATTTCTACTAAAAACATTGAATAAAAGGAATTATTTGATATAATTTATTTCTCAATCCTCATCTACTTACTATGCATCCTTATTCCGTGGTCCATAGGAGCCTGACTCCACAGTAACATATCGATATGTACACAGAGTGCCAGATATCGTAGCTCGTTTCATTTAGGAACTGTTGGTGGTTGTGACCTCCAGTAGTGGTGAGCTGCGATGGCTCGATCTGAGTGGTTAGGTTAGGGGGGGATTCATAATGACCTCTGAGCCATACTGCAAGATTTATTTTGCGTTTAGTCTTACACCTATGCTGGTTTGGTATACATTCCTCGCTTATCTCTTCTTTGACTTGTAATGATACTGGTTTAGACCCCTCTCATATATTAAAAGATTCATGGATGAAGTGTAATTATACTGTTTTGGGCCCCTATTACTTATCTGAAAATCATGGATGAAATATAATTTTTATCCAAATTATATCTTTATTATTAATATTGTTTTAATTGATTACAATCTATTTAAATATGTTTTAAGACCATAAAGCATTTTCAAAAGAAAATTCAAATACACTACGTTTCAAATATTTCTTTGTTTGAAAAGTGTTTCGTTCTATTTAAAAATCTGGTGATAAGTTGTCTACCTTTTACCCAATAGGACGCTAGCCTTCACAACATCAGGTCGCCAGTAGTTCTCCTATTGGTTGGTTTTAACACTGAAGACAAGGAGTCCAAGAACAAGGGGTAGGTCATACATATATAAAGGGCTGGAAAAGCTGTACTTAATTAAATAAATCGTGTATGGACATTGAAATTTACTAATTTCAACAGAAATAACTAATAAGTAATCCTACATTGAGCTAGGCATATATAATCAGATCATCACATAGCCGTGTGATAGCAAGTGCGCAGTGAGACAACTGTTATCCCAACCTTGGGACGTATGAACATAAAAACGGTATCAACATAAGTAGTGTTAATAAAATATGTGCATCCCATTATCATTTCCTTTTCTATTTATTATAATATATTCTGTATATTTTCATAATTCCCTGTAGACTTCAGCAACTCTCCTTTGAGAACTTTTCAGATTTTGAAAGGCTGCTGAACACCTTTCAGAATAAGAAGGGTCATTTGGAGTTCCCAGAAGAGGGTCAACATCCCAGACTGCTAACAGTGGGTTGTTCGGTTTTCTACCCAACAGTACTGAGGCAGGTGAAGCGCCAATTGACTCGTGCATTGCTGAATTAAATGCCAAATTTAAAAAATCTAAATCACTGTCCCAGTGGACTTGAGACTCACTGGTGATAGATGGTCAGTGCTACCTTTACAAAAACACGGTTACTACGCTGATGATCCTTGCCAAAAACACGGGGACAATACCCAAAAGAAACATTTCTTTTGACAAATTAACAATAGCTCTAGAGCGAGCAAGAAAATCTATTCCTAAAACTACATCATAGGGTAAACCCAAGACAACATACAATGGGGTTTTCCACGAGAATCTACCAATCTTAATTGGAACACTAATTATCTTACTAACCACCAAAGAACAACAATTAGAAACGGCATACTTTTTTGGAATAATATTTTCAACAACAATATTGTTAGTTTTTTGAAGACAAGTTAAAAACTTGGAACTAATAAAGGAAGCACTTGCCCCAGTGTCTAACAATCCTAGACAACGCATGGAACCAATATCAAGATCTACAATAGGGGTAGGTGGTCATGGAGATACGCTTCGCTCGGCAGACCCATGAATCTTGCGGCGCGCAACTAGTTTCTTGGCGGACACATACTCTGAACTGTTGACATTTAAAACCGCGAGTTCTGGACAAATACCTATTGTCCATTTTCACGGCCAGTGTGGATCTGCCCCACAAGTTTGGTATCCCATGCAGTATTACTATACCTATTCTTCTGGATATTACCAAAACTCGA
Source organism: Timema cristinae (assembly GCA_039000515.1). Lineage (NCBI taxonomy): Eukaryota > Metazoa > Arthropoda > Insecta > Phasmatodea > Timematidae > Timema > Timema cristinae. Next base: position 51,266,155 of record JBCFYV010011164.1, read on the forward strand.
ATTCGAACCCACACCTCTATTGGCAACAACAATAGGCGCATTAGCCGCCAAAAACTCGTTTTCTGACAATAACCTACCCTCAATAAGGGAAGCAAGACCATGGAGTTCAACCATAGTGCAGTCAACTCTCGATTCTACGACCCCGGGAATAGCGTCCCTCTTGAAATAATGACCCTTTTTGGGGAACCGTGAAAAATGTGGGGGAAAAGGTTAAAAAGTTTAAGGAAATCGGCTGTAAAATGTGTTTGTTGCATTTATTTAGGTCGTTGCGTTGCAATTATCTTTTTGAGCACTGTATTACTAGTAACTGGGGTGGGTCAGGTATAAAAATAGACACCACCTCATCAATGTCAGCCAAAAGCACTTGACTCTGTCCACCCCCTCCCACAAGCAAGACAATGTTTACCCGCGCGCGACTGCCGCTACATCACTCGCCAAGCTTGCTTTTGCCATTGTTATTTCTATTCTCGATTTGGTTACTATTTTGGTTTGATTTTGTGAACAATTTTTTACGACCCATGCTATTGTTTAACATTGTTATTTTGATTTGGTTACGTTTTTGGTTGGATTTTGTGAACGATTTTTGATGACCCACGCTATTTGTTGTCTAAAAAATGCAATTTTTCGTATGAAGGTCAAGGGTGGAACAAAATCTGTTAAAATTTCAATAACGACCCCTTCAAAATAACGACCCTTTTCCAGGGAACCGTGAAAGGTCGTAGAATCGAGAGTTGACTGTACAAGATTTACTAGCAAATACAAAATGGCGTCGAGATAAGGGATACACATTCTCCGAAATAATATCTACAACTTGGCGCTCCGAGAGGTCTAACCCTAATACCTCATCAGCTTCGGACACGGACACTATGAAACTCCTTAACGACTCATTAGGACGTTGAAAGCGTTGTGCATACAATCCACAATAGTTATCCCTTGCTCTAGTGGAGATGAGATCAACCAACAGAGGTCGTGTCCCTGTGAACATCGCAGTTGGGAACCAAGTTATGTGTAGGTGTCCCCCAGAGTCCGCCAATGACAAAATAACAGCCAAGCTCTCGCCCAGATGAGTGGACCATGGTCAGTGTCGGTGAGGCCAAAGAAACAGACAGACCCCACCGAGACACGCAGAGCTCATGTGAGCCACCTTTAACTGGTACCTACGTAATAAGTGTACGTGGTAATGATTAATGAGTAATATTAGTAAGTTCAAATGATCACTTACATTATTACTCCATATTGTATTTACTCAGGTAAATTAAATAGAGCCAAGCGGGTAGTTGCTTGTAAGGTTTGTGGGAAGCTATAAATTTACTCTTTGGTCGTCCTTTAATTTTGTGAAGTATAACATTTTGATATAAATTCGACTGCGCTTATGTAATTTATTAATGGTTAATTGATGTAAAATCATCCTATTGTTTATATTGTTGACCAGTTTGCTCTAAACTCAGGTACATTGAAACGAAACCTTGCATCTAGTTTTTTTATAAGTTTATGGGGACCTAAAGTTGAACTTGTGGATTATGTTTTTTTTTTTTTTTTGTAATAACGTTCTATTTAACGTAAAGTTTGCGATTTCATTGGATGATCCAAGTAAAAATCTTCTTTTACCTTTAGTTATCTCGTGCTTCCGCTCTATCCTAGGTTAAGAGAGGGAAATAGACCTAGGCAAGTGGTCTACGTGATGATAGAAAGCGTCTAGAAGGCCGAATTGACGTCACCGACCAAGTGTTCTGTTCTCCCACCTTGCGTCCCTAGCAACGAAACCCTATAAAGAGTGATGTTTGTGTATACTAAAATGACTATTCAATTTCAACGCTTCAAGGAGGAGTGCTGTCCTGGACTTGTACAATGTCAGGATAAACATTCATCATTATATTCTATGGACATAATCTATGGCGGTTTATATTTTGGGCTCTAAAGCCCGTATCACACGACACTTGCTTATACTAGAAATCAAGTGTACTAGCTAGCACCTAGATATCTGTATACTAGCTAGTACAATGGAAATGGGACTATAGTATTCACACGCTGCTAGTTTGGTACTAGGTTCTAGTGCAAATATTTATCGAACGTCAGAGATTAATTTTGAGTGCAGCAGCTACATTAATCACTAATAAAGATATTGAAAATTATGAGAGGGAGCGTAGGAAAAAGAATATATACACGGGAATGGTTAGGAAATACGAAATAATGGTCTCAGGATGCTAAATATGATTCATTCGGAGGTTAGGTAATATACATTAGGGGTGACACAAACGTTTAGTATCTCCCTAAATTTGTATTCATTTATTTACATTGTAGTCAGAGGCCCCTAAGCCCATGGGTGTCCAAGTACAGTATCCTTGATAAACAAATGTTCTTTTTTAGGCCCACACACACTTTATATTATAAAATATAACAACCCAAGGTTGGCATGCTATGAAATTTATTTAGATTAAAATTGGGTCTGGAACACAGTTTGTCGTTTTTAGATAACATGTTTTAAATTAAATTTATATATATTAATTATATTGTCATACTGTGGCAATTTGGTATTATATAAACAAAGTTGTTTATAATAATTTTCTGCCAACAACAAAATCACATCCGATGACCATGTTGGCGTCATTTATACCATTTATCTACAAAACAGTCTCAGCGCACATGATTGGTTGAATTACACAGACTAGTGTCGAAACTAGTACGAAAATAGCACGTGTTCTATCCTCACAACTAGTATGGTAGCCAGTACCAAGTGGCAGAACCAGTATACTTTTTCTGATTCACACGACGCTAGATGATGACGTGCTAGCTAACACACTGGATTTCAAGTACGAGCTAGTGTCGTGTGATACGGACATAATTTAAATTTAACTTTTAGTGTTAGCCAGATTAGGCGTCGTAATTTTTCTACTCTCAATTTTTTTTTTTTTTTACTTGAACATATATTTAGAAATGAAACTCTAGTTATTTTCTGTTTCCACTTGGACGCTAGGGTCTGTCACGATACTTAGAATTTTTAGATAACCACAATTATTAAATGATTTTGGATTGGACTTGTTAAATGTAGAGTCGAATTGACATTTTAATATATTTTTCAAATCTTTTACTATGCTTTGCTTCAAGTATTGTATTATCTTTATTAATAACAAGTAGAGTTCTTGTTGAAGTTTCCAATTTTTGTGTCGAGGTTCGATAGTTCCGCGGAAGTTTGACTAACGTCTGTTAGCCTAACTCTCGTGTCATTTAAAATATCTGAGAGATATTTAATATTTATATCAACGTTTTGAAGTCTGTATTCACTGGAGTAAATCAGACACTTTGGTAACATTTTAAAGATGCCCATAAGGCTCTTATTTTGTCATTATATAATTTCCTGATGGATATTATTTTCAATAATTGTCTGTACTATAATCAACATTATGGGTCGTGCTGTCTCTTCAAGATTGACCCATTTGATTGTAGGATAGGTCACGTGTTTTGTAACATCCCCTCAATTTAACTGCGCGAAATAATATATGAAGTTATTATTTAATTTTGATTTTCAACATACCTCAGTTTGATTTTTGAGACCATGTAAAGTATTCTGCTCTGTTGATATTACTTTTAATAAACCATTCATATTGTTATTTTTTAAATCTTGCAAATGTTTTACCTTTTTTATGTACCTTAGATTACCCCCACTCCCTTCTATATTATTTGTGGTCGTAAGTAAAAGGAAGTAGAGTGGGTGTAACACTTTTAATTATCCATTTATTTCTGCTATACCCCTATCTTTATTCACATAATATGTTATAATCTGCTGATAAAAACACTTTCGTCTTTCTTGATTGAGTAAAATTATTTACTATCTCTATTCTAATAATAATTTGGAATATAAACAAAAAAGGGACTTCTCCATTGTTATTTGACGAGGAATTAAAAACAGATATTTTAATTCTTAAAAGTATCAAATAAAATAAAGAAATATCGTACTAAAATAACAGAAGGCTATTTATGAAGAAGGACTAGAACTCTATGGCCCTGCGGAAATAATAATTTGGAGGAAGGACTACAGAATTACCGACTACCTACTGACTAGTAGGCGGACCTAGATGAGTTTGAACTCAGACTACATCTAAATACGTACTAACTTTTATTGGACTTATTAACTTTAAAGGTTATTAAGAAAGAAATCCTTTACCCGGCAAATAATGTTTAGGCCTACATTTTTTTTATCACATTATTTCATTATAAATACCTAATATTTGTATGAGAAGAACTGTTATATTAACGTGGATCTACCTAGGCAGGGTTTTTACAAATAGTTTACTTCAACACTAAAATAATAGAATTGATGTATTTTTACTTGATTTGTTTAAGAAATTTTAATAATTTCAAACTGTTAAATTTTATACATTTGAACTATTCTTTAAGTACAAAATTCAGTTTTGATATAGTATGATTCGCTTTATGCTAATATCGTTTAGAAAAACAGTATATTTGAGGTTGCCCAGTAGTCCTGAGGGTTTTAGAGTACTCGTCACCTTAAGTGAGCTGGTAAAATATACATTTTCTGTAACTACAGTGGCGTCCAAATTAAACCACAGATAAACTAAAAAAAAACTATCACAATATAGCCTAATTATAAATATAATTATGTTTATTTATTTATAATCACATTTCACTGCACTGAAATCACCTCTGATGGAACTGCAGGTCTTATGGAGGAAAGCTTTAACATCGATGAACAATTGATGGATTGTATCAATGGCTCTAACAAAAGTTATAAATATGGTCTACGAAACAGGAAAATGGCCCCAGGACTTTCTAGACGTAACCATGCTTAAAGAAAAAGAAATGAGGTAATCACAGGGAAAAAAACCTCGTTTTTCATGTGGAGAATATCGTGGTGGTAATACTCAACAGGCAACTGGAGCATAAAATATAAAGTGTGAGGGAGAGGACAAATTTGGATTCACAAAAGAAAAAGGAACATGTCATCAGGATTTTGAAAATAATTTCAGTAAGAGTGTTGGAAGTCAATGACGAAGTTTGTATTGGTTCATTGAAACCTGTACCTGGGACAGCGAGTGATGGTGAGACTTAATGATGGAGATACTAACATCGTAGAGATAGGAAGAGGAGTTAAGCTGAGATGCTGTTTGCTACTCAGTTTATTAAACTTGTATGGCGAGTGGCTGGTCAGGCAAGCCCTCGAGCGACGTGGCAGTTTCAGGAGAGGAGGACGCGTCATCAACACAGTAAAATACCTAGATTGTAAAATGTCAATCAGGCAAATTGTACAGCTACAATTAAATATCAATATTTTGATAATTACTGTAGCAGATATCAAAGAAGAGGATTAACATTATCATATTTATGAATAAAATACTTTAGCGCATCCCCTTTGCCATTGGATGATGTCGGATGGATTTACATACACTTGCCATGCTGCCTACAAGAAAATATAGTAAAGGACGTCTATATCACAACTTCTCTTAAAATTAATAGCTGAGCCTAAAGAATATAATCAAAACGAATATTTTAAATAGAATATGCTTTGGTATCCACTCCCCATTTCAAGATGTTCTTGTATTTATTCGCCACGAGTTAGAAAAGAAAATTATTCATTGTTGGCGGCCTAACTGCAGCCACACGTGCTTTCATTACAACACCTGATAAACAAAGAAGTGTAGAATGGACTTGACCCAGTGACCGCCTACCCGGCAGAGAAGACTAGCGGCAGTCCAAGGAACCATGTTTCCCCCTTCCCCGCTAGCGGTTCTCCCAGCTTTGTTTTCCTTTCTCCCCGCCTTCGTCCGTCTCTCTCCTTTCCCGTATTTCTGAGTTTATCACCCATTTTGTTTTGTTCCGTTCAAGCCAGATTTGAACGTATATAAAGGCTGCTTCTCAGGTTTACATTATACCCAATCTACTACAACCCAGCGTGGAAGGAAGAAACCTCTACAATGTTACTCAACGAAGGAAACGGCGACCATGAAGTGTTGGCCGTCAGATCCGCCACCGCGCTAGCCAGGAGGAAATACTCAAGTATTCTGGCAACAGCGTTACGTCCTTATGACTTGAAGTCTAGGTTTTGTTAAAAAATCGAACGATGTCTACCTAGACATTTTTGATATTCTATATGTTCTGTTCTATAGTCGAAGCCGATTTTCATTTTGTTTGATAGTTTAATATTATGTCGAATGGACAGTTAATCCATTTCAAGTCTTGTTCACTTCAAGATGACAAGGGTGTATTTAATTGGTTAAAATTGTGTCCTCCTGTCTGAAGGACAAGTATCATTATGACTAGTATTTAGCGTCCTTTAGACGTATATCAGTCATAGCGACTATGTTTCTCTGTATCCTTTTGATACAGTCTTCACATTATGAGCCTTTGGCTTCGAATGTAGTAATGTCTTAGTAATAGACTTGCTAACCTCCACAAATTCTATTTATTTATTATGAGTCAATACCTCACATGACGCCATGGACGTCATGTGCATTTGTTTATATTTTATGGCTACAACCAGGCTGTCTGTCCTGTTTTCCAAATCACTGTTGGGTTATTAGAGGTCTATGTTTTGAGTTAGTCAAGTAGTTACGCTTCACGTACGGTATTATCTTGGGCGAGCAAACCGCGGAACTCCGCTTGTGTCATAATGGGGTCCGCGCGAATAATACCCTTTTTCTTTACTTGTGTTTTTGGCTCCTATTGTTTTTTGTGTTGCTTTAGCCATAGTACCTATTAATCGACACCTGTTTTCTAGCCATAGACCACTGAGATTTACAGATCTTTCTATTGTTTTTCATTATCCAAAGTGTTTTTAGGGATATTTTACTATGACCCAGTCAAGCTAACTGATTAAAGCCTATATGTATATCTTGTTCGATACCTTTTGTTAATAACTACTTAATTGTTTCTCCTTTAGAAAACACCTGCCTGTAACCTGGCTCCAGCTCCAGCCCTTGTAGCTACAGCAAGACTATCAAATTTAACAAAGTCCTATTAATTGAAACAAGCTTCAAACTTGTGATCTTGTAACATTATTGTAAACCTAATTCTTATCATTTTTGTTTTTAATAAATTCATTTATTGTTATACAAATTATTTTTCCATTTAAATTTCACCTTGTTTATCACGTTATCAAATTAGTCCTGTGAAGGACGTTTATGACAAGATTACCTAACATTTCTGGCCAAAGATGAATAAAAGTTGCAGGAAATGATGGCCAGCTGGTGGAGGTTAGGAGAAGATATGGTATGAAGATCAACATTGAGAAGTCAAAAAGTGATGGAGATTTCAAAAAATTAAGAGCCACTGAAAATCAAAATTGGAAACCAGGAGTTGGAAAGCATTGAACAGTTCAAGTACTTGGGAAGTTTACTGACAAAGGATGCCTACAGCAACAAGTAAATTAGGTAGAGAATTTCCATGGCCATGGAAGTTTTCAAGAAGAAGAGGTTACTCTGACTAGAAAGTTGAGTTTGGAACTGCGAGAGAAACTGATATAGGCTAATACTACATTTGGATCATCACATTTTATGGAGCAGAAACTTTGACCCTCAGAAAGATGAAAAAGAAATAAGCTACTTGGAGAGGTTTAAAGTGTGTTGCTGGAAAATACAAATGTAGAAGTCCTAAAAAGAGTGGGTGAGAAGATAAATATTTTGGATGAGATTATTTGGTACAAAGCAAACTGGATCAGACACATCCTTAGGAGAAACTGTCTTCTGTACGTCATAGAAGGAAAGGTTGAGGGAAAGAGGAGCTTAGGAAGGAGGAAGATTCAAATATTGGATGACTTTAAGGAAAGAAGAAAATTCTGGGAGCTTAAGGAGGGGGCAGAAGACGGCCTAGGTTCACTGACAAAAGGATTGGACATATCGTAAAGTAGAACACCTTGATATTAAATTATATCCAAGGGAAGAATGAGCACATGAAAATAAGGAAATGGTGACGCTGTTTCCTAATAACAGCCATGCAGTTTCCTCAAAGACGATATTCAGGAAAATAGACAGTGGCAAGGTGACACGCTGTGACAACCTTATGGTTGTGTTGTTTGTTTCAGGAGGTCCTGGCAGTAGCAAGGTGACACTGTGACAACCTGATGATTGTGTTGTTTGTTTCAGGAGGTCCTGACAGTGGTAAGTGGACACTGTGACAACCTGATGATTGTGTTGTTTGTTTCAGGGGTCCTGGCAGTGGCAAGGTGACACTGTGACAACCTGATGATTGTGTTGTTTGTTTCAGGAGGTCCTGACAGTGTAAGTGACACTGTGACAACCTGATGATTGTGTTGTTTGTTTCAGGAGGTCCTGACAGTGGTAAGTGGACACTGTGACAACCTTATGATTGTGTTGTTTGTTTCAGGGGTCCTGGCAGTGGCAAGGTGACACTGTGACAACCTTATGATTGTGTTGTTTGTTTCAGGAGGTCCTGACAGTGGTAAGTGGACACTGTGACAACCTGATGATTGTGTTGTTTGTTTCAGGAGGTCCTGACAGTGGTAAGGTGACACTGTGACAACCTGATGATTGTGTTGTTTGTTTCAGGGGGTCCTGGCAGTAGCAAGGTGACACTGTGACAACCTGATATTGTGTTTTGTTCAGGGGCCGGCAGTGGCAAGGTGACACTGTGACAACTGATGATTGTGTTGTTTTTTCAGGGGGTCTTGGCAGTATCAAGGTGACACTGTGACAACCTGATGATTGTGTTGTTTGTTTCAGGGGGTCCTGGCAGTGGTAAGCGTGACACTGTGACAATCTGTGATTGTGTTGTTTGTTTCAGGGGGTCCTGGCAGTGGTAAGCGGACACTGTGACAACCTGATGATTGTGTTGTTTGTTTCAGGGGGTCCTGGCAGTGGCAAGGTGACACTGTGACAATCTGGTGATTGTGTTGTTTGTTTCAGGGGGTCCTGGCAGTGGTAAGCGGACACTGTGACAACCTGATGATTGTGTTGTTTGTTCAGGGGGTCCTGGCAGTAGCAAGGTGACACTGTGACAACCTGATGATTGTGTTGTTTGTTTCAGGGGGTCTTGGCAGTGGCAAGGTGACACTGTGACAACCTTATGATTGTGTTGTTTGTTTCAGGAGGTCCTGGCAGTGGCAAGGTGACACACTGTGACAACCTGATGATTGTGTTGTTCGTTTCAGGGGGTCATGGCAGTGGTAAGCGGACACTGTGACAACCTGATGATTGTGTTGTTTGTTTCAGGAGGTCCTGGCAGTGGAAAGGTGACACACTGTGACAACCTGATGCAGGAGAAAAGAGGCATAGCTCACATCAACATGACGGACCTGTTGCAGCAGTATGCCATCGGTAACGGTGAGACATTAATACAAGCTGCAACTGTGTCACTCACTGCCAGTGGCGTATTCTGAGAAAATTAATAGGGTATGCTGTACTCTAAAAGTTGCAGGGGAGAGTTGTCATTAAAGTCATTAAAGTAGAACTGAAATTACACTATTAAAACTGTACGAATCCTTTTTACTAAAGAAAAGCAAGAATTACCATCAACTACGGTTAAAGTAGCCTCGTCACCCGCCTTACCACCCCCCCCCCCCACACTTACCCACTCTATCAGTGCTGAAATGCCTAAATTTGTAAGAATGGTTAAATGTGTCTGCCAAATACATGATAATACACGTGACTAGATTGCCTAAACATAGCTCAATGTATTTAATTAGTGTATAATTTAAAGCTTGTTACGTATAATAACATTATTTTATAATTAATTTTATATATATTTTATGTAATATTACTTAAACTATACAAAATAAGATTATTAAATAAACATTGTGATCTTGAATATTTTTTCAATAGTTGGCACAATTCTTAGGTTGCTATACATGAACAGCATGACCTGGAGTGTAAAAACCCGAGCTCATTGGCCAATTACTTATGGACGAACGTAAAGGAATGTGTTGCAATCCCCTAGACATTAGGCAATGTCATTAGAGCCTCTCTAGCTTGCCTTGCGGTTTTCAAACAGCAGGTCCTGGGTTTTATATTGTGTTAAGTAGAACCTTTTGGATGAAGAATTACTTAAAACACAGTATTCTTGTAATTTGAACCAATACTAGTTTTAAAATTAATAATTCATTACATGTTTATGTATTAATAATTTAAACATTAGTGTTTACACAGTTCTCACAGACAGCATTGGATTAAAAAATACTAGTCCATATGATTATGGGTATGCGATGCAGGACTAGCATACCTGGAGAATACGCCACTGCTCACTGCATGTCACTATCATATCACTAATGACATGTTGTGGTTGTGTCAATTGACCTTGTTGACAAGAAACGCTTTGAGTTGAACACGGAGTGCAAGTTGTCAAATAGGGGACAGAAACACGTGTTGACGTTATGTGTGAGTTGAACACGCAGTGCAAGTTGTCAAATAGGGGACAGAAACACGTGTTGACGTTATGTGTGAGTTGAACACGCAGTGCAAGTTGTCAAATAGGGACAGAAACACGTGTTGACGTTATGTGTGAGTTGAACACGGAGTGAAAGTTGTCAAATAGGGGACAGAAACACGTGTTGACGTTATGTGTGAGTTGAACACGGAGTGCAAGTTGTCAAATAGGGGACAGAAACACGTGTTGACGTTATGTGTGAGTTGAACACGCAGTGCAAGTTGTCAAATAGGGGACAGAAACACGTGTTGACGTTATGTGTGAGTTGAACACGGAGTGAAAGTTGTCAAATAGGGGACAGAAACACGTGTTGACGTTATGTGTGAGTTGAACACGGAGTGAAAGTTGTCAAATAGGGGACAGAAACACGTGTTGACGTTATGTGTGAGTTGAACACGGAGTGCAAGTTGTCAAATAGGGGACAGAAACACGTGTTGACGTTATGTGTGAGTTGAACATGGAGTGCAAGTTGTCAAATAGGGGACAGAAACACGTGTTGACGTTATGTGTGAGTTGAACACGCAGTGCAAGTTGTCAAATAGGGGACAGAAACACGTGTTGACGTTATGTGTGAGTTGAACACGCAGTGCAAGTTGTCAAATAGGGACAGAAACACGTGTTGACGTTATGTGTGAGTTGAACACGGAGTGCAAGTTGTCAAATAGGGGACAGAAACACGTGTTGACGTTATGTGTGAGTTGAACACGCAGTGCAAGTTGTCAAATAGGGGACAGAAACACGTGTTGACGTTATGTGTGAGTTGAACACGGAGTGAAAGTTGTCAAATAGGGACAGAAACACGTGTTGACGTTATGCTGTGAATGCTAACATTACATCCCCCGCGCAGAGCCAGTCCGGCTTGTTAGTCTGGAAAGTATATCGGAATGTTTGTCCGGACTTCCAGCAGATATGAAGGACTTCTCTCAGCTGTCCAGTAAGACCGTCACAGAAGTCCTCATGCTGGAGATGAAGATGGCACCCGCCGCCAAAACCTACCTCGTCTCCGGATACCCCAGGAGCATGAGGGATGTTGTGGAGTACTCCGAGAAGGTACAGTTCAACACCAGACTAGTTCAACACCAGATTAGTTCAACACTCATAGTTCAACACCAGACTAGTTCAACACTAACAGTTCAACACCAGACTAGTTCAACACTCACAGTGCAACACTCATAGTTCAACACCAGACTAGTTCAACACCAGACTAGTTCAACACCAGACTAGTTCAACACCAGACTAGTTCAACACCAGACTAGTTCATCACTCATAGTTAAATGTGATAGCCACGCTAATATCAAGGTGTGTTCACAATACTGCAATGCTACAAGTGTTGATGCATTTCATTCAACGAGATTGGACTGTCGTGTGAACGTACAGTGATACATCGACCTGTTATTTCCGCGTCGCTAAGAAACGCGCAGCGTCAGGGAGTGGGCGTGTCTGTAATAGTTAGGGTATGCAGGTCATTCTTTGACCCCACGAAACAGCGACACTTTCGTTCCCTCGACCTCTTGGAGAGATAAGTATTGTGATCTTCTTCAAAAATTGGACTCAATATTTTGGTTAATCTCAACGTTTTTATGACTCCTTGAAACATAAAAAGTGGTTCTCGCAATTCTGTCCGTCTGTCTGTCTGTCTCTCAGTCTAGAACCGAAACAATTCTACCGATCGAGCTAAAACGTTGTATCTAGAGTTTTTATAAGGTCCACCCCTCCCCAAGTTTTTGTAATTATATATATAATCCTGAAATTAAAGGTAGTTTACTGAAGACCAAAAATTAAAATCTGATTTTCTTAAAATCTGCCCAAACAAGTTTGATTAGATTTTGTATATAGGCATTGTTTAACACCACAAACAAAAGTGCCGCATTTGTTTTACAGTGAAAACTACTTTGAGGGTACTTTATATAGAAATAAATTTCCAATATTTATCATATCTCCGCAATTATTTGATATATGAAATTATCTATCATTGTAAAATTGTAATACCATTAAAAATTAAAATTAAATAGTTTAAATATATTCTCATAAAACCCATATGTACTTTCTGAGCTTTGAATAGCATTGAAAATGACATTTATTGATATGCTCTTTATATAGTCTCTAGTATCGAACTATCACTCCACGTACTAATAGAGGCTAGTATTGACCTATCACTCCACGTACTAATAGAGGCTAGAATTGACCTATCACTCCACGTACTAATAGAGGCTAGTATATTGACCTACCCCTCCTTGCACTAATAGTCTCTAGTATTGACCTACCCCTCCTCGCTCTAATAGAGGCTAGTATTGACCTATCACTCCACGTACTAATAGAGGCTAGTATTGACCTATCACTCCACGTACTAATAAAGGCTAGTATTGACCTATCACTCCACTTACTAATAGAGGCTCGTATTGACCTATCACTCCTTGCACTAATAGAGGCTAGTATTGACGTATCACGTACTAATAGAGGCTAGTATATTGACCTACCCCTCCTCGCACTAATAGTCTCTAGTATTGACCTACCCCTCCTCGCTTTAATAGAGGCTAGTATTGACCTATCACTCCTCGCACTAATAGAGGCTAGTATTGACCTATCATTCCTCGCACTAATAGTCTCTAGTATTGACCTACCCCTCCTCGCTCTAATAGAGGCTAGTATTGACCTATCACTCCTCACACTAATAAAGGCTAGTATTGACCTATCATTCCATTCCTCGCACTAATAGAGGCTAGTATTTACCTACCCCTCCTCGATCTAATTGAGGCTAGTATTGACCTATCACTCCTCGCACTAATAAAGGCTAGTATTGACCTATCATTCCTCGCCAAATAGTCTCTAGTATTGACCTATCACTCCTCGCACTAATAGAGGCTAGTATTGACCTATCATTCCTCGCACTAATAGAGGCTAGTATTGACCTATTATTCCTCGCACTAATAGAGGCTAGTATTGACCTATCATTCCTCGCACTAATAGAGGCTAGTATTGACCTATCACTCACTCCACATACTAATAGTCTCTAGTATTGACCTATCACGCCTCGCACTAATATAAACTAGTATATAGACCTACCCCTCCTCATACCAATAGATGCTAGTATTGACCTATAAGCTCATTATTAATCGTTTTCTTGTAAAGTGGTTTCCATGTCCATTATTCTCGACCAACCCAACAAATAAATTATCGACGTTTATATTCTGCCAGTTTAGTCGATTTATCGACCTGTGAAAGCATGGCCTGCTAATGCTGTTCATGTGCTAGTGACGTGTTCATGTGAGCTGGGGTCTGAACAACGAACCAACCAACAGGTAGCTCATGAACGTTTATCAAACCCTGGGGGAGGGAGGATTCACTCATCTTCTTGAGAGACAGAGGAACTATCTGAGAGGCCGTGTTTCCTTGCTTCATACTGTTCCAAGGTACCTTATTGAGGGACAGAGGAACTATCTGAGAGGCCGTGTTTCCTTGCTTCATACTGTTCCAAGTGTCTTTTTGAGAAACAGAGGAACTAACTGAGAGACCGTGTTTCCTTGCTTCATACTGTTCCAAGGTACCTTATTGAGGGACAGAGGAACTATCTGAGAGGCCGTGTTTCCTTGCTTCATACTGTTCCAAGGTACCTTATTGAGGGACAGAGGAACTATCTGAGAGGCCGTGTTTCCTTGCTTCATACTGTTCCAAGGTACCTTATTGAGGGACAGAGGAACTATCTGAGAGACCGTGTTTCCTTGCTTCTTACTGTTCCAAGGTGTCTTTTTGAGAAACAGAGGAACTATCTGAGAGGCCGTGTTTCCTTGCTTCATACTGTTCCAAGGTACCTTATTGAGGGACAGAGGAACTATCTGAGAGACCGTGTTTCCTTGCTTCTTACAGTTCCAAGGTGTCTTTTTGAGAAACAGAGGAACTAACTGAGAGACCGTGTTTCCTTGCTTCGTACTGTTCCAAGGTACCTTCTTGAGGGACAGAGGAACTATCTGAGAGGCCGTGTTTCCTTGCTTCATACTGTTCCAAGGTGTCTTTTTGAGAAACAGAGGAACTAACTGAGAGACCGTGTTTCCTTGCTTCGTACTGTTCCAAGGTACCTTCTTGAGGGACAGAGGAACTATCTGAGAGGCCGTGTTTCCTTGATTCTTTACTGTTCCAAGGTGTCTTTTTGAGAAACAAAGGAACTAACTGAGAGACCGTGTTTCCTTGCTTCGTACTGTTCCAAGGTACCTTCTTGAGGGACAGAGGAACTATCTGAGAGGCCGTGTTTCCTTGCTTCATACTGTTCCAAGGTGTCTTTTTGAGAAACAGAGGAACTAACTGAGAGACCGTGTTTCCTTGCTTCGTACTGTTCCAAGGTACCTTCTTGAGGGACAGAGGAACTATCTGAGAGACCGTGTTTCCTTGCTTCTTACTGTTCCAAGGTGTCTTTTGAGAAACAGAGGAACTAACTGAGAGACCGTGTTTCCTTGCTTCGTACTGTTCCAAGGTACCTTCTTGAGGGACAGAGGAACTATCTGAGAGGCCGTGTTTCCTTGCTTCATACTGTTCCAAGGTGTCTTTTTGAGAAACAGAGGAACTAACTGAGAGACCGTGTTTCCTTGCTTCGTACTGTTCCAAGGTACCTTCTTGAGGGACAGAGGAACTATCTGAGAGACCGTGTTTCCTTGCTTCTTACTGTTCCAAGGTGTCTTTTTGAGAAACAGAGGAACTAACTGAGAGACCGTGTTTCCTTGCTTCGTACTGTTCCAAGGTACCTTCTTGAGGGACAGAGGAACTATCTGAGAGACCGTGTTTCCTTGCTTCTTACTGTTCCAAGGTGTCTTTTTGAGAAACAGAGGAACTAACTGAGAGACCGTGTTTCCTTTCTTCGTACTGTTCCAAGGTACCTTCTTGAGGGACAGAGGAACTATCTGAGAGACCGTGTTTCCTTGCTTCATACTGTTCCAAGGTGTCTTTTTGAGAAACAGAGGAACTAACTGAGAGACCGTGTTTCCTTGCTTCGTACTGTTCCAAGGTACCTTCTTGAGGGACAGAGGAACTATCTGAGAGACCGTGTTTCCTTGATTCTTACTGTTCCAAGGTGTCTTTTTGAGAAACAGAGGAACTAACTGAGAGACCGTGTTTCCTTGCTTCGTACTGTTCCAAGGTACCTTCTTGAGGGACAGAGGAACTATCTGAGAGACCGTGTTTCCTTGCTTCTTACTGTTCCAAGGTACCTTTTTGAGAAACAGAGGAACTATCTGAGAGACCGTGTTTCCTTGCTTGATTTGTTCTTGTCACTAAAAGAAAATCGTCAAGTGTATATAACGTGTGTAGTAATAATTATAGTTTTATTTCCTCAGTGAATATGTCTCGAATTCTAGATCTCCAGAATTATGATCTTACATTCTCTTTCCAAGTTTGAATCAAAATTTGAATCACTGAATCTTTAAAATTGTAACATTTTAATCAAAATTAAAATATGAAAAAAATTTATTTTAAAAGTAGATCGGCAACCGATGATTTGACGAATCAATATTATATTTGTGCAACCGGCCCTAAATAATTTCCGGACGAAGGGAAGGAAACCTTAATCTGGTTACAGTGTGTGGGCTTGAAAACAACATGTTCCTATGTAAGAAGAGATGAACCAATTCCGGTCCGTAGTTGTTCGAATAACACTATCGAACAAATAAGTGGTACGGTGTACCGAACACACTTTGTCGCTACTTTATTAAACTATACTTATAACTCGTAAGATAGGTGAAATGAAATAATATACATTGCTGCAGAAACGTACTGTAAAATAAATCTCACCAAAGAGTATACATAATTTATACTGCTACAGAAACATATTATTTGTTCTGTGCATTTTCAACTCCCCATTTACCCGCTACGGTGGCCGTGTGGTCTAAGGCGTCCACTCTCGCAATATACTGGACTGCCTATGACGAGGAGATTGGGGTTCGATCCCATTCTTATGTACTGAGGGTGATTTTTCCTAAAGGGTTCCCCATTATTTATCGACGTAAATGCAGGTACACTTCCTCTAAATTCTATCTTACTCATCATTAATACTTGATCGTAATTAGTACATATGTTTAAAACACGGACGGGTAGTAAGATGCGGTGCAAGTAAAAAAAACTCCTGCTTTACCAAAGATCTTTTAAAAAAGAAAAATTGCCTTACGTCAGAAAGTAATGATTTTATAAAATATTCTTTCAAATAAAAGTGGTTTATTTTTAACGGTATTACAACAAATAATATCGTATCTCAAAGAGTTGTGGAGATATGATCAAGGTCGGAAATATCCACTTATGTAAATTAACCTCAAATTCACCTTCACGGGAAAATTGAGATCACCATTTTGTTTTAACGTTAATCAACGCCGAGATACGAATTTTGATCAAAATCGTTGGAGCCGATTTTGAGAAAATCGATGTTTTTATATATTCGCCCACAAATAAACCACCCTTAATTTTAGGGTTAGATATATAAATTTTTTTTTTATACCTTTGGGGAACCTTTAGGAAACCCAGATACCAAGTTTTAACCCGATCAGTAAAATGGTTTTTGCTCTAGTCACAGTAACAGGCAGTGACTTTGCAAAAAACACTAGATCGAGTTCAGGAGGTCATGAAACGTCGTCATCCATTAAAATATCGAATCCAAATATTATGACGGTCACAATACCTCTCTCTCCGAGGAGTTACGACAAGGTAAAACGTATAAAATCGTAACAAGTCTTTGTTTGTTAGTGAAGTGTTGGTAGTTTTTACACACAGATACAGGAGTGACACTGGTGAGTTGTGTTGTCACAGATACAGGAGTGACACTGGTGAGTTGTGTTGTCACAGATACAGGAGTGACACTGGTGAGTTGTGTTGTCACAGATACAGGAGGACACTGGTGAGTTGTGTTGTCACAGATACAGGAGTGACACTGGTGAGTTGTGTTGTCACAGAAACGGAGTGACACTGGTGAGCTGTGTTGTCACAGATACAGGAGTGACACTGGTGAGTTGTGTTGTCACAGATACAGGAGTGACACTGGTGAGCTTGTGTTGTCACAGATACAGGAGTGACACTGGTGAGTTGTGTTGTCACAGATACAGGAGTGACACTGGTGAGTTGTGTTGTCACAGATACAGGAGTGACACTGGTGAGCTGTGTTGTCACAGATACAGGAGTGACACTGGTGAGTTGTGTTGTCACAGATACAGGAGTGACACTGGTGAGTGTGTTGTCACAGATACGGAGGGACACTGGTGAGTTGTGTTGTCACAGATACAGGTGTGGTGATTACGAACAGTGTGGAGGATACTGGTGAGCTGGCGCCAGAAGATATTGGAGCGCCAGATAGAGTATGGAGCCAAGCTAGGTCACGTGGTTCTAAGTCTGCCCGCATGGAGCTAAACAACTTCTACAGGAACGTGATGCCTGTGGCGGACTACTTCGACCAGCGAGGAATGTTGTATGCTGTGAGTAGTGGTAATATGTCACAGGGACTAACAGTAACATGTCACAGGGACTAACAGTAATATGTCACAGGACTAACAGTAACATGTCACAAAATTGTCTTGTTGACAATGCCTCACAGTTTAGTTCTGTTACTACAATGCCTGTTGCCTGTCGGTTGTGGAAGAAGCCACCAGGGCCGTTGACAGGATCTCCGGCATAATATATTATCATATATATATATATATATCATTACTATATATATATAATCCATCCCTACCTGTTTCGAAAGATACTTGGTTTGGTAGGTACGTCACCAATGTAGGGAGGGGGGTATAGGGCCCAGAAGACTATATATATGTTTATCAGATAACCTTGAATTTTAAAAACCTGCTATACAGGTCTGTAAATGAAATAAAATAAAATATTTTACTTGACAAAAGGTTGGTAGGTTGGTTAGTTGTCTAATAGAAGTTTTTCTAATTGGCATCTTTCAGAATAAGATTTAAATATTGAAATTATAAATGAATTATTTAAGTACTTGTATGAAACTTCAACGAATCCAATAAACGTACTCTTTCAAAAAAATTAGAAGAACTTACACTAAAATATCCAAACTAATGTATTAACTAATATTAAAATAACTAAGCATTAAAGTGTAAAATTGTACAGATTAAAATACAAATAATTGACTAAGAAATCTTTATAACACTATTCTTCTAGCCTTCTTTGATGCAGATTGTTAATAACGTTGTGTAATTGATATTTTTGGCAAGATCTCTCTATTGCTAAGAGACACAGTGCAGTCAGTTTTTCTTGGCCCAGAGTTGATCTGGGGATATTTGTAATTAGTTTCATTTTGCTGAAAGTCCTTTCAGCTTCAGCCACAGTAACAGGAATAGTGCATAACACTCTTGTGAACCCACTAAACACAAATCTATCACTTTGTAAAATATTATGTTGACTCTCGACTTTCATCACTGGGTTCAATTGATGTATGTTCAGTTTCACCATGAGCTAGTTTCCTTTTATCTGGTGATGACGTTTCACAAGGTATATCTAAAGAAATGTTGCCCGTCCCTAGCTTTGCTTCTGATGATAGTTTATTCCACTGGTTTCTTACAGCCTTCAGTTCTTCTAGTAGACTCTCGATATTGCAACCTCAACATCAACAGTTACATCTCTTGCTTGTAGCACTTTATTTCTAGTGTTAGTAGATTTTTAACCATAGAGTAGCCATAAGGACACATTTGACTGTGGATAAATAGTGAATTATTCCCCGCAACTCCGTTTTGCACTCAACCGACAAGTTTAGACTATGCAAGGAACATCTATTATGTTTTTCTAGTATTTCTCACCGCCGAGGGCTCCGGAAAAGAAATCTTTTGGACCGTCCCAAAAAATGTTTCTACTTCTTCAGAGCATTCAGCTTCGTTAGCACCACAAAGACTCAAGTTGTGTGCGCCACAATTGTGATTCGACGATGTTTCTTGGTTTGGCAGTTTGTTGTATAATACCTTTGCCAACCGTACAACTGATTTGTGAATCTGGTGAAGTTTCACTCCACTCTCGAGGTACAATTTCACCATTAGCTCGTTTCTAAACCAACACACTCCCGGAAATGCTCTTTTCCCATCAGCTGGAAGTTCTTTAGACATAACAAGTATTGCAATATCTTCTGTATACTTATCGTGCTAAAGTTATGAAACTGTCCCAGATCCGATGTTACTTTAGGCACTGCGGGTGTTTCAGACAAGTCTTCTTTAGATGCCTCGCAATACTGGTGCAATGAGAAGAACCATTGTTTTTAACATCAGACGTAGCTTCTATGTGTTCTGACACAAATCCAGGGTCTGTAGAACCTTTATTCGCTCTCAGCGGCAGTGACGATGTCTCGGTAGATGGACCAGCTCAGCTCCACCAGTGTTATCGTTTTGCTTTTCAACTTCAAATAATGATCGACGACCATTTTTGGATATCTCTAGTTTCTTTTCGCTTCTGCGCACCTGACTTGTTGTGTTCTTGTGCAACCTCACTGAATTCATACACATCGTGTGGTTCTTGCAAATAACTTTAATAAATTGTAATTGTTTGTCCTAAATTTACAATCACCCCTTGTAATTTAGGAAAATACAGGGGTTGATCTGCAGAAACGTTCGGTGATGACGTTGCTAGGTATCGCAACCTGTGGGTTGTTTTAAGTTTTACAAATTAAAATATCAAAGATAGAAAAACAACAAGGTCCGGGGGCGTGTTGAGGGAAACAAAATTATAAACTACAACACGACTAAAATAATAACAAAAATCCTGACTACTCAAAAAGGTATATAATTTAGCAATAATAAAAAGCAACAAAAGCTCAGCACCGAAATGCGGGAGTGAGAGCTGAACGCCCCTTACCGAACTGACAGCCACTCATTCTATCCACGAGAGCTGAACGCCCCTTACCGAACTGACAGCCACTCATTCTATCCACGAGAGCTGAACGCCCCTTACCGAACTGACAGCCACTCATTATATCCACGAGAGCTGAACGCCCCTTACCGAACTGACAGCCACTCATTCTATCCACGAAAGCTGAACGTTCCTTACCGAACTGACAGCGACTCATTCTATCCACGAGAGCTGAACGTTCCTTACCGAGCTGACAGCCACTCATTATATCCACGAGAGCTGAACGTTCCTTACCGAGCTGACAGCGACTCATTCTATCCACGAGAGCTGAACGTTCCTTACCGAGCTGACAGCGACTCATTCTATCCACGAGAGCTGAACGTTCCTTACCGAGCTGACAGCGACTCATTCTATCCACGAGAGCTGAACGTTCCTTACCGAGCTGACAGCGACTCATTCTATCCACGAGAGCTGAACGTTCCTTACCGAGCTGACAGCGACTCATTCTATCCACGAGAGCTGAACGTTCCTTACCGAGCTGACAGCGACTCATTCTATCCACGAGAGCTGAACGTTCCTTACCGAGCTGACAGCGACTCATTCTATCCACGAGAGCTGAACGTTCCTTACCGAGCTGACAGCGACTCATTCTATCCACGAGAGCTGAACGTTCCTTACCGAGCTGACAGCGACTCATTCTATCCACGAGAGCTGAACGCCCCTTACCGAACTGACAGCCACTCAATCTATCCACGAAAAGTTCTAAGAATACTTACTTATCAGTTGTCAGTGAATTTGCCACTGAGGAGTACTCTCTTCATCACTGCTGAGTCGTCGAGACAGAGAGATCACTTCTTCTCCTAACGTGACTTACAGACTATAGAGTGGACAATAGGATAGAATGACAATATAGAGCCGGGCCCCGGGTGAGCTCAAATAAATAAAGCAAGGAATGACTCACCGCTCACCACCCACTCCCACTGGCCCTCTTATCCTCCTGATGGTGATAAATATTAACTGACTGACACGTTAAATTTGCTTTACGTTCATTAATTTCAACTCGGTTTAACATCTCAAACTCTTAATTAGTACGAGAATTTTTGTCGTGTGTTTACGTAAATATACTTTACCTTATTTTTTAAAAAACCTATCGACATCGGGCCCTTATGCATTGGCCCAATCTGCCCCCCCCCCCCCTTCTCCCCGTCGATGGCCCTGGAAGTCACCACGGATCCTCGCCATCCAAGACAGCTGTACAGCCACACAAATTCCCAGCACTTGAAACTCTTATTACAACAGTGGCTGTCACAAGCTTTACCCAATACAACGTTGATACAACGTAATAATAGGCTAGGGTTCTTAGTAAAGCCAGAATGTTCCTGTCTCTTTCCCATCCTTCATTAATCCTCAAACCTTCCCCCCTTCCCCCACTTTCCTTTCCATTGTATTCCTGGACCTGCCCCTCGACTCTCCTTTCATTCCGTTTGACCTTGTTGAATAATAGACAGCGAGGATTCCCTTTCAGGGTAACAAGGGACTATGTGCCTTCCTTCACGCGCAACTGCAGTATCGCGTGGAGTCTAATCTACAGGGGCGAATAGCGTGACATCACGAGCCCTCTCTACAGCTCAGTGACTAGAGGTTGACTAACAGTTGAGTATACCCTGGTTGAGTGGTCAGGAAGACTGACTAGAGGTCTACGGGACTATCCTGTCTGGTCAGGGAGACTGACTGCAGGTCTAGAGGACCCTGGTTACATCCTGTCTGGTTAGGGAGACTGACTGCAGGTTTAGAGGACCCTGGTTACATCCTGTCTGGTCAAGGAGACTGACTACAGGTCTAGAGGACCCTGGTTACATCCTGTCGGGTCAGGGAGACTGACTGCAGGTTTAGAGGACCCTGGTTACATCCTGTCTGGTCAAGGAGACTGACTACAGGTCTAGAGGACCCTAATGACATCCTGTCTGGTCAGGGAGACTGACTGCAGCTCTATAGAACCCTGGTTACATCCTGTCTGGTCAGGCAGACTGACAATAGGTCTATAGGACCCTGGTGACATCCTGTCTGGTCAGGGAGACTGACTACAGGTCTAGAGGACCCTGGTGACATCCTGTCTGGTCAGGGAGACTGACTTCAGGTCTAGAAGACCCTGGTTACATCCTGTCGGGTCAGGGAGACTGACTACAGGTCGAGAGGACCCTGGTGACATCCTGTCTGGTCAGGGAGACTGACTGCAGGTTTAGAGGACCCTGGTTACATCCTGTCTGGTCAAGGAGACTGACTACAGGTCTAGAGGACCCTAATGACATCCTGTCTGGTCAGGGAGACTGACTGCAGCTCTATAGAACCCTGGTTACATCCTGTCTGGTCAGGCAGACTGACAATAGGTCTAGAGGACCCTGGTGACATCCTGTCTGGTCAGGGAGACTGACTACAGGTCTAGAGGACCCTGGTTACATCCTGTATGGTCAAGGAGACTGACTACAGGTCTAGAGGACCCTAATGACATCCTGTCTGGTCAGGGAGACTGACTGCAGCTCTATAGAACCCTGGTTACATCCTGTCTGGTCAGGCAGACTGACAATAGGTCTAGAGGACCCTGGTGACATCCTGTCTGGTCAGGGAGACTGACTGCAGGTCTAGAGGACCCTGGTTACATCCTGTCTGGTTAGGGAGACTGACTGCAGGTTTAGAGGACCCTGGTTACATCCTGTCTGGTCAGGGAGACTGACTACAGGTCTAGAGGACCCTGGTGACATCCTGTCTGGTCAGGAGACTGACTACAGGTCTAGAGGACCATGGTTACATCCTGTATGGTCAGGGAGACTGACTGCAGGTCTAGAGGACCCTGGTTACATCCTGTCTGGTTAGGGAGACTGACTGCAGGTTTAGAGGACCCTGGTTACATCCTGTCTGGTCAGGGAGACTGACTACAGGTCTAGAGGACCCTGGTGACATCCTGTCTGGTCAGGGAGACTGACTACAGGCCTAGAGGACCCTGGGGACATTCTGTCTGGTCAGGGAGACTTACTACAGGTGTAGAGGACCCTGGTTACATCCTGTCTGGTCAGGGAGACTGACTGCAAGTCTAGAGGACCCTGGTTACAAGTAATCATTTAGATGCTAGATCTTCTACTATCACAAGGCCACGCTGACCACTATTAACGCGTGTATTGTAGAGCCCCTCCCTCCTCCCCTCACCTTCGAGTGCTATCGACCGCTGGGGGTGAGCTAGTCGCTCTGACCTCACTTCACTGCTGGCGTGAACTCTTATCTTTCCTGCGCTGACTGAGTGTGAGGTGAGGGGAGGGTAATCAGGTCGAACAATGGACAAAGAAACTATCTAGGGTCTTAGAAGATAACGTGAAAAAAAACACGTTGGTTTTTATTTATAACCAAAAAAAATGTTATTTGAAACTCCACTGCAACTTATATTCGATGATAAATCACCCCGTAGCACACAACTGTATGACATGTAGTATTAGATCTATCTCACGGCGTCAGTAGTTTAAATATATATCTACTTTGTTCCCTTTATTTGATGATGATACGTCCCACAACACACAACTGTATGACATGTAGTATTAGATATATCTCACGGCGTCAGTAGTTTAAATGTATATTTACCTTGTCCCCTTTGTTTTATGATGATACATTCCACAACACACAACTGTATGACATGTAGTATTAGATATATCTCACGGCGTCAGTAATTTAAATGTATATTTACCTTGTCCCCTTTATTTGATGATGATACATCCCACAACACACAACTGTATGACATGTAGTATTAGCTATATCTCACGGCGTCAGTAGTTTAAATATATATTTACTTTGTCCCCTTTATTTGATGATGATACATCCAACAACACACAACTATGATATTTTCACGTTTCACTAGCTATTTAACCTCGTGTTGTTATTATTGCAATATTTCGCTTGATGAATATATTTAATTTTAATATTTTATGGCTGCGTTTTGACGTATATATTTTTTATTTTTGTTTATTATTGGCTAAGCATTTAAACATTAGTTTTTTAAAGAATCCACAGTAATTTAGGGTCTTATTTGTTTTATGACATTTATATTGTTACAATTGCTGGGGGAAAAGTTTTTTAACGCAGAAAAAGTTTCGTTATTTGAGTTGTTGTAAAAACTTTATCGAATTTGATAAAACTATTTATTCCATTTATATATTTTTTCTTAGCACCGCGTCTCTACTTCCCGTTCAGACTATACGCTCATTGACAAAGTGTGTTAATTTATCGAACACTCCCTTTTCTCTGGTTGTACAAAGTCACATACACTATTGTTCGTGAAGTGTAACCAAATCAAAGGTCCTCAGTGAGAGATTCTAGTGATATACCGGTATTATTAATAATATGATGTTAGGTGATCGTAACTTATTGTTCCAATTCTGAATCAAAAATGTCAGGGTAACATAGAATATTCCACTGAAAAACCAAAATGTAAAGGTAAAGTGAACTAACATACATAATCATCACATTCTGACACTAAACTGTTAAGTACTTAAGACTAATATTCCAATCGTGATATCCAAATGTCAGGTCAAAGGTTCAACGCCCGAGGAAAAGGGTACAGTGTTCCGTAAGGTGTAAGGTTCATGCCAGGATAGCTTAAATAATGTCAGGCACATAACACTACTAGAGGTTTATTAAATAAAAAGTGCACTCGTATACGGTCGTCATAATGATGAGTCTTGGGCTCACCCATTCCCGGCCACCGAAATGTCACGCAGTCATAGCTTAAGAAACTTTTTACTACACTCGGCAACTTCCCCCATTTCTCTAGAGCCCAACTAGCATAACCAACTTGAATCTGCCTACTCGAGGAGGATTCCGATGACGGCATAAAGCGCCAATCAACTCGCTGATATCCACGTCACTCAAAACCACGTGATGCTTGAACATTGCTTCCAACAGAGTCAATGCTCTCCCAGTGGAATCATCATTTATGGGCCCACGTGCTGATTGCTCAGGAAATAGTGAATTTACAATTACAATATGACCAGTTATAGATGAACTTACAATAAAATAATTGATATCAAACTCATTTAGAGTAGCATCAATAAGTTGACAATTTCACATTGGTAAATATTCTGGTTTGTTCTAGCAGGGGCGGCCCGAGGTAAATGTAAGTCCCTGGCGGGATTGCTTTGTGGCGCCCCCCTATATAATATAGTCCATTCGCCATAGGAGTAGTGTTACTGACAGTTAGCAAAAGTTAGCAGGTATACATTCTTCATGAAGCCGTTCGCCAGACCATATGTCCCACAAAACCATTATATGTTATTTGGTTGTCATTTTAGGCAGTCAAAGTTGACAAAGATCATTTATTTTTATTTTGACCGTTCTTTAAATATTCAGGAATCTGTCAGCTACCACATTTCCCGAGGAGATTGGACTCTGGGAAAATATGAAAATAATCCCCAAACCTAACGTAGCTTGGGTTTGATAGGAAAATAATCTGAAGAGGAAACTCCACAAATTTTAACTATACTCCAAACGTCCTACTTCGAGATTGTAAAAAAACTGTTAGGATTACAAAGAATACTATAAGAACCTGTTTTGTAGACCTGTCTTGTACTATAAGTTTAACACTTTGACAATATGAACGGTTTACGTTATTATTGGGAAAAAAAAAAGTTTTAGGGAACCATTTTTTCAAGATGGCAAATGTATAAACCTTTTGAGAGTGGCACTAAATTATAATTTACTCACCACAAAATTATACTAATATGTAAAATGTCATGTTATTACCAAAAAGGGAACGATTGTAACTCCACTATTACACCTAGGTTGTGTTAGGTTTGGGGAGTATTTTCATATCACGACCAGGCTACGTTAGGTTAGGCTTAGCTCTGTTTGGTGCCCCCTCGAGCTAGCGCCCCGGCAGCCGCCTGATTCGTACGGCCCTTAAGCCGCCCCTTTGTACTATCGGTATATGAACTTTAAATATACTAGTTTATCACATGCTTGTTATATTATTTAGTAGAGAGGTCGCCAACTCATGACCAGCCCGCTTCTCCGCAATGTTATATTACTATCTGCCTCTAAGAGTATTCGCACACAAAACATGCATAGCTTAACTTTGGCGTAGACTTAATTTAGAATAGCGACGAAACACTTAGAACTATTTTAAACTGTGCCATTTTTTATCACTTTAAATACTTGTCTGTCGAAATTTTAACTCTCGTGATTTAATATATACTGCTGCGAATATTTCCCCGACCCACACAAACATCTGGGAGGATTAAAGTTTTTAAATATTTTAAATACTGGCCTACATTACTAACTCAAAAGCGGCAAATTTCCTCTAAACTAAATGTATCCCTTCTCCCTAGCGCGATTAACATGTTTACAGTCCGGAGGGGTAGTAAGACGCTTAACGATATGCTCCTTGTGTTTTATAGCACTCTCTCAGTCGAGCTCCGCGTGATCAATAACCCAAGGTAATGATAATTACTCCAGTATCGATTGTTGGGTTGAGTGAGTGACACACAAAGTGATGAATGACCGGTGTTCGTAAGAGAGCGACATCTATGTTGAGAGAACTCTTGTGACGTCAATTATGGGGGCATTGGTTCGTACCTCTGCGACCTTAGCCCGGAATATTATCGTTCTCGATATTTGCGACGGCCAACAAGTTGTGTTAGGGCGAAACAGTAAGCGTTGGAACAAACGAGTCCCTCATAGTCAGTTCTGGCTCTCGACTAGACAGTGTTGTTACAGGTTAACGGCGAGAGAAACCCGAGTGACGTCTACAAAGACTTCAGGTCCGCGGTGCTGAGGACCCTGGGAATGCAGGAGCCCGTGACTGCATCGGGACCTGAACAAGTGACCACAGCATCCGTGGAACCCGAGCTGGCACCTGTCCTGCGACCTGAGGGGACCCTCAGCCCGAATACAAGGTTCCTGTGAAGGGCTTTCCACCCGTCATCTGGGTCATAGGTGTGTCATAGCGCTGTTGTATTTCTTCACCATGCTGTTATCTAGGTCTAAACACCACTATATCCCTCCACCATGTTGTTATCTAGGTCTAAACACCGCTATATCCCTCCACCATTCTGTTATCTAGGTCTAAACACCACTATATCCCTCCACCATGCTGTTATATAGGTCATAGCACCACTATATCCCTCCACCATGCTGTTATCTAGGTCTAAACACCACTATATCCCTCCACCATGTTGTTATATAGGTCATAGCACCGCTATATCCCTCCCCCATGCTGTTATCTAGGTCTAAACACCGCTATATCCCTCCACCATGCTGTTATCTAGGTCTAAACACCACTATATCCCTCCACCATGTTGTTATATAGGTCATAGCACCGCTATATCCCTCCCCCATGCTGTTATCTAGGTCTAAACACCGCTATATCCCTCCACCATGCTGTTATCTAGGTCTAAACACCACTATATCCCTCCACCATGTTGTTATATAGGTCATAGCACCGCTATATCCCTCCCCCATGCTGTTATCTAGGTCTAAACACCGCTATATCCCTCCACCATGCTGTTATCTAGGTCTAAACACCACTATATCCCTCCACCATGCTGTTATCTAGGTCTAAACACCACTATATCCCTCCACCATGTTGTTATATAGGTCATAGCACCGCTATATCCCTCCCCCATGCTGTTATCTAGGTCTAAACACCGCTATATCCCTCCACCATGCTGTTATCTAGGTCTAAACACCACTATATCCCTCCACCATGTTGTTATATAGGTCATAGCACCGCTATATCCCTCCCCCATGCTGTTATCTAGGTCTAAACACCGCTATATCCCTCCACCATGCTGTTATCTAGGTCTAAACACCACTATATCCCTCCACCATGTTGTTATATAGGTCATAGCACCGCTATATCCCTCCCCCATGCTGTTATCTAGGTCTAAACACCGCTATATCCCTCCACCATGCTGTTATCTAGGTCTAAACACCACTATATCCCTCCACCATGCTGTTATATAGGTCATAGCACCACTATATCCCTCCACCATGCTGTTATCTAGGTCTAAACACCACTATATCCCTCCACCATGTTGTTATATAGGTCATAGCACCGCTATATCCCTCCCCCATGCTGTTATCTAGGTCTAAACACCGCTATATCCCTCCACCATGCTGTTATCTAGGTCTAAACACCACTATATCCCTCCACCATGCTTTATATAGGTCATAGCACCGCTATATCCCTCCACCATGCTGTTATCTAGGTCTAAACACCACTATATCCCTCCACCATGTTGTTATATAGGTCATAGCACCACTATATCCCTCCACCATGCTGTTATATAGGTCATAGCACCGCTATATCCCTCCACCATGCTGTTATCTAGGTCTAAACACCACTATATCCCTCCACCATGCTGTTATATAGGTCATAAGACACCGCTATATCCCTCCACCATGCTGTTATCTAGGTCTAAACACCACTATATCCCTCCACCATGCTGTTATTAGGTCATAACACCGCTATATCCCTCCACCATGCTGTTATCTAGGTCATAGCACCACTATATCCCTCCACCATGTTGTTATCTAGATCAAAGCTCTGCTCTATCCATCCACCATGCTGTTATATAGGTCATAGCACCGCTATATCCCTCCACCATGCTGTTATCTAGGTCATAGCACCACTATAATCCCTCCACCATGCTGTTATATAGGTCATAGCACCGCTATATCCCTCCACCATGCTGTTATATACGTCATAGCACCTGCTATATCCCTCCACCATGCTGTTATCTAGGTCTAAACACCACTATATCCCTCCACCATGTTGTTATATAGGTCATAGCACCGCTATATCCCTCCACCATGCTTTATCTAGATCATAGATCTGCTCTATCCATCCACCATGCTATTATCTAGGTCAGTGTTCTTCAACCGGTGGTCCGCGGACCGGTGTTGCTCCGTGATAACATTTCACCAGAATCGTGTAGCCGCTTCATGACTCGGGCACTACATTGTTGCGAGGCTAGCGGGACGCTGCACGCGGTATTGAGTATACTGTCTGCTCGCCTCCCCCACCACTAAAAAGCTGTTTGTCCATTCACATAACGTCACAGGCCTCACCACATAACCTCCGTTATACAGGCGATGTGCGCAGCCACTGAATGCCACTATTGCGTCAGCTCGTCTGTCGACAACACGTCACGAAAATTCTTATTCTATCACGCTCGTGCATATTGTTTTCTAATATTGTGCTGTGTTATTTCGGAAAACAAGTTATTCTCTCGTAAAATTTCAAACCCTACAAAATGGAGGGAAAAAATAAAACAGCAAAACATTTTAACCTTATTTAGTAGAGGCAAGGAAAATATTAAGGATAAAAGTAGTGATGACACTGAAAGTATGCTAAGTACTAGTTTCAAGTATAGAAGAAACAAAGAAAAATAAATAAGTTGATACGTGCAATACAAACGTGCAATACAAACCAAAAGGAGAAAAGGAAACTTTGTTAGGCATTACGATAAGGAATATTTAAAGCTTGGTTTCATTGTAGCCCCTAACTGTGAACTATCGCCACGGCCTTTGTGTGTATTATGTTCCGAAATTATGTCAAATGACTCTTTGAAACCTTTCCCAAACTCTGTCATTTGCATTCGAAGCATAGAGATTTTAGTGATAAGCCACCGGACTTTTTTTTTGGAAGATTACTTGATCAAATTAACATTCAGAAAAGTCAAATGAAAATGATGAAGACTAGTGACAAGTTCGAGCGTCTTATTTAGTTGCTCTTCGAATAGCTAAAGCGCAAAAACCGTTTGCTCTCGGTCAGGAGTTAGTAAAGCCTTACATCTTGGATGTCGTAAGATAAATGTTGGGTCCTCAAGCCTATAAGAAACTAGAGGCTATACATACCACTTTCGGACATCACCATTCAGAGGAGAATTATTGATATGGCCACCGATATTGAAAAGCAAGTTGTGGAGGGGATAAAGAAACCTAGATGTTTGGCGATTCAACTTGCTGAATCAACTGACGTGAGTAGCCAGCTATCCTACTTTGCTTCGTGAGGTTTAGTGAAGATGAAGACTTAAGGGAAGAACTTCTTTGTTGCTTTGACTTACCCGGACGGACCACTACGATGCAACCACGTATATCAAATTTGATACAAGGAAACAGTAGCAGATGTCGCACGAATTATAAATTGTAATTTTACAACATTAGATTTAATAAATAAAATACTATGTAGGTGTTCATTGGTTTTTATTTCTGTCTTAGCCGTCAACCGGTCCTATTTTCTCAAGTCTGCAGCTCTTAAAAGGTTGAAGAACGTTGATCTAGGTCATAGCACTGATATACCCCCCACTATGCTGTTCTATGTGTCACAGTCTCGTGTGTCTGTGTCCCAGGGGGGCCAGGGAGCAACAAGGCTGCACTCTGTCAGAAGGCGGTCCGTCAGAGCACAGGCTGGGTCCACTGTAGTGTGGGGCGAATGTTGAGGACAACTGCAGAGACCACAGACCCCAGACAGAGCAATGACTCTCAACTGGTCCGTGCCGCCATCACAGCGGGAGACATGGTACCACCAGGTGTAGTTAGTGCCGCCATCACAGCGGGAGACATGGGACCCCAGGTGAGTTAGTGCCGCCATCACAGCGGGAGACATGGTACCCCAGGTGAGTTAGTGCCGCCATCACAGTGGGAGACATGGTACCCCAGGTGAGTTAGTGCCGCCATCACAGCGGGAGACATGGTACCCCAGGTGAGTTAGTGCCGCCATCACAGGGGAGACATGGTACCCCAGGTGAGTTAGTGCCGCCATCACAGCGGGAGACATGGTACCCCAGGTGAGTTAGTGCCGCCATCACAGCGGGAGACATGGTACCCCAGGTGAGTTAGTGCCGCCATCACTGGATGACATGTAACCGCACCAGTGACTTAGTGCCCCATCACCTGATAATCTTGACACTTGTAGAGGGCCTCAGATTGGACCAACAGATCGGCTCAGCGGTAGATCTCAGATGAGGAACTGACCCTCAGGGAACCATGAACCTGGTGCCTCTGAGTTCGAGACCAAGGTAGGTTGTAGCCTTTTATCGGCGTGTTCAAGTTTGCGTAGTTCTGGGAAAGGTTCATACATAGACACCAGATATCTCAGCAGGGGAAGTTGAAACACTTATTCAAGATTATATAGACCCATATATCCCGTTTTTATGACGCAAGTATTTGTATTTTTTTAAACTGCTGGGTTAAAATGGGGTATGTGAACTACTATTGGCACCATTTTTAGAAATGCAAGAGTTTACATTGTTAGAAATGCAGGAGTTTACATTGTTAGAAATGCAGGAATTTACATTGTTAGAAATGGAGAAATTTACATTGTTTGAGATACAGGAGTTTATATTGCTAGAAATGCAGATTACATTGTTAGAAATGCAGAAGTTTACATAGTTAGAAATGCAGGAGTTTACATTGTTAGAAATGGAGAAGTTTACATTGTTTGAGATACAGGAGTGTATATTGCTAGAAATGCAGATTACATTGTTATAAATGCAGAAGTTTACATAGTTAGAAATGCAGGAGTTTACATTGTTAGAAATGCAGGAATTTACATTGTTAGAAATTCAGGAGTTTACATTGTTAGAAATGCAGGAGTTTACTTTATTAGAAATGCAGTAGTTTATTTTAATCGTCTTTCCGTTTGGTTTGAACTCTCGTTTTAATTCAACAAACTATCAAGGGTTCGTTACTAGCGACATCTTGCAACTGCTTCAAACGTAACGCACGAGTTTCAAAATTGTTAACGTGATTTCCTTTCGATAAAATCCTAAATATAACTAAATTGTGATATAAAATTAAACAAATTTTATTTTAATACAAGATTTAGTTATTGTTTCGGGAAGATGAAGTATAAAAAAACTAATGTTATGAAATTACTTATAAAATTTTGACTTTCCAAGTGTATTGTAGTAAAAACATTAAAATTATGCTTCTGTTAATTTTTTAAAATTTCTTTCATGGATTGTCGGGAGTCAAACTACCCCAAAAACAAGTCCACCAGTGCTCGCAGCTTTGCAGATTGTTTGTTGTCTTACACAATCGGCCATGTTGAATAGGTAGTTCCTACTTTGCAAACTACAAATACTCACTAAACAATAGTGATCAATAATATGACAATAGCAACATTTATTTCTAAATACAAAGTAACTATTCCAATTTGACATTTCAGTTTGGTGGCCATTTTTGGTCCAAGTTGTAGTGCTAATGATAGATGAACCTTGATTAATTTGCAATAAGCTTTGAAGAGAACTCTCTAAAATGATCAGAACATGTCACGTGATGTTCACAAACCAGTCAACATGTTTCTTTGTGCTAGTTCAAGCAGCAACCATCCGTGATCCTGCTGGACTGCTCAAAACTTCAGTTGGGCCGAGGGCGTCTAGACGACAGCGTCGCGGCTTTCCGGCATCGTCTGGAGTTATTCCGGGAATTGTCACTGCCCATGCTGAAGGCGCTGGATGCCGAGAACAGACTCACTATCGTGGATGGAGACACTGACACTGCGCATGTGCAGGAGGAGTTCATCAGGTAGAGGACCTTGGTCACTGGACAATGTCAAAATGGGGCTTGTGTGTCATGTGTGCATCATGTGTGTCATGTGTGCATCATGTGTGTCATGTGTGCATCATGTGTGCAGGGTGATCTCCCAGCAGATGGAGCACCTCAAGCGCACAGGGGGCCTCATCGTACCCCAACACACGCTACTCCAGGGGAACAAGCCCGCCGCGGCGCCCAATGGACACGCCTACGACGCCACCTTTCTGCACGACCTGGATGACGAGGATGAGGCGACTCTCAAGGTCACTCATAACACGACGAGCAGGCGTCCCGCCGCTAATGGCGCAGCCAATGGAGCTGTTTTCGGCGCCGACGTGCCCGGTCGCTTGGTGAACGGTTTGGGACCCCCGGGACGACTGTCCAGGGACACCATTAGGGATATGTACGCCAACGTAGAAACGTATCCGGCGGACTCTCAACTTTGAGGGTTCCTGGACGGTCTGATGCCTCACTACAGGAACTAGTCCAGGGTCAGGCTCGTACAGGCTAGGTCAGTCCTACAGAGACAACCAACCTGAATCTGGTAGATTAGGTCAGTCCTACAGAGACAACCAACCTGAAGCTGGTAGATTAGGTCAGTCCTACAGAGACAACCAACCTGAAGCTGGTAGATTAGGTCAGTCCTACAGAGACAACCAGCCTGACACTAGTGAACAGACAAGGATGATTGATTCCCAGTGACATCTCGTGTATCACCTCCATGGCGAGATGGCTGCGTAGGTCTGTCAGATCATTGGTCCAAGCAGTACATGTTGGATTAGTGTTAAAACACGTCAACAAGAGAACATTCAATAACTAGAGTCACTTTTATACTTTTGAAACCTTTGAATGTCTGTTTCACACTTCTAGTTGGCTGAAACATAGCGGGAGTCTTTGGAATACCCATTATTGTTACACGCACAAAAAAATAATCTCATTTTCATATTTATTAGTAATGTATTTAGTTGTAACAAATAGTAAAATATCAGCCTATTATGATTATAAACATTTCTTCATTCTTAGTTAGGTTTACCAAGCGTGGCCTACTCTTATTTTTCCGTTTCGATGGTCAAATACAAGAAATAAAAGTAGAATCCGGCCGGGAAAAATACAATCCATTGCAGGTCTCTGTGGTTTATGTTAAAAGGAAAACAAAGATTTGTTGTTTGAAGTTTGGAACAAGTTAATTTTATTTAAAAATTACTTAACATCTTAAATGATACAATAATCTTGCGAACTACTGATTTAGCTATGAGAATGTGATATTAATTAAGAATTCGTTAGGTGAAATAAAACTTACGTTTTGGGCTGAATTTGTCCACCATTTGCTATAAATATTTTAGTAGAATTTTAGAAATGTATATTTTTAATGCAAATGAGTTTGTCAAAGGTTTTGTGTTAAGTCTGTAAACAATGCACATCTTCATAGCAAGCGACGAGTATTTCTCACCGGTTCTGAGCGTGTTTGTTTAAGGTTCTTTAAGATCCATCCGTAGTTCCCGTGTCCGCCACACTATCACACTGTCTACAGTATCCTTATCCTTAAGTCCTTGCTCCGTAGAAGTTGGTCAACTTTAACTTTCTAAGGACTAGTTTATATGAACTACCAATCACAGATAACAAATATGTGTACGCGCATCGAAAGAAAATCACCAATGACAGCGAAAGGATCCCTTACTAATCAGGGGTGACCCGAAGTAAATTAAACGCCCTGGCGGGATTGCTTTGTGGCGCCCCCCTATATGATATAGTCCATTCGCCATAGGAGTGGTGTTACTGACAGTTAGCAAAAGCTGTCAGCTACCACATTTCCCGAGGAGATTGGATTCTGGGAAAATATGAAAATAATCACCAAACCTAACGTAGCTTGGGCTTGATAGGAAAATAATCTTAAGGGGAACCCACCAATGTTAACTATACTCCAAACGTCTCACCTCGAGATTGTACAAAAACTGTTAGGATTACAAAGAAAACTATAAGAACCTGTTTTGTAGACAATGTTAGGCTACATTCTAATTTCTTACTATAAGTTTAACAAACACTTTGACAATATAAACGGTTTACGTTATGATTGGGGAAAAAAGTTTTAGGAAGCCATTTTTTTAAGATGGCAAATGTATAAACCTTTTGAGAGTGGCACTAAATTATAATTTACTCACCACAAAATTATACTAATATGTAAAATGTCATGTTATTACCAAAAAGTGAACGATTGTAACTCCACTATCACGACCAGGCTACGTTAGGTTAGGCTTAGCTCTGTTTGGTGCCCCCTCGAGCTAGCGCCCCGGGCAGCCGCCTGATTCGTACGGCCCTTAAGCCGCCCTGTTGCTTATTATAAGTGTGATAGTTCAAATAGTGTTATACATAATATTCAATGTGATTTTATTTAACCTACATTCGTAGCCTAAAGCGTATGAACTGGCTCAGTCAGTAGAGTTGGGATATATTATGAACAAAAATTAACTGGGCTTTCATGTTCGGTAGAATTCCAAGGTTCGTATAGGGTGCATGTATCG
The DNA here is from genome assembly GCA_039000515.1 of Timema cristinae. Taxonomy (NCBI): domain Eukaryota; kingdom Metazoa; phylum Arthropoda; class Insecta; order Phasmatodea; family Timematidae; genus Timema; species Timema cristinae. The sequence continues at coordinate 51,301,455 of JBCFYV010011164.1, forward strand.
TTTACAAAGAAACTCTCGTTGACTGGCAGAACCAGTTCAGTTCCAGTGTGTTGGACTGGCATTCTCAGACTTAAGAGATTATAACACGGATGTTGTGTTTCTCCCCCCCGCCCCCCCCAGGCCAATACAACTTCAGTTTTATACTGTAGTTCATCTTCTCTAGCTGGGTTACGTGTCACAAGTTTGTGAGGTGTTTTTTTCAGCATTGTGAGTTTGTGTTTTGTACGTATCATATGTATTTATTTCAAAAGTGATATTTATAAATACATACAAATAATATTTTTTAGGTTTAGTGTCAATTGCTCACGATTTAAATTAGATTTTTCCACCATTTATATTCATATTTAGCATGGTTGTTCCTACCTGATAGTACTGTAGCTAGTGACCCTCGTGTGATATTACGAAGCTAGTTTTCGTTCTAATTTAATTATATACCAGTCAAGTAATTCTATCAGAGTACAGTTGGCAGCAATTTAAAGAGAATATAAGTTAACGCCAGATGAAGAGAGGCATCTGCTTGGTTGAGCGTGTGACGTCACTTACTACACAAGCTAGCGCGTTACTTACACAAAGCTATATGGGGGAAGACACTATTTTGTTAAAAATCAGGTCACTTTTGAAACTTTAAATAATAAGTAAAATTTTAAAATCTACATCAATGTCCAATTTACGCTATTATTATTTTTTGATTGTATGTTTGCCTGGCTTCGTATTAAAATATAACTGCTGTGTACTGGGTGACGTGAGCAAGGACAAGATCAAATTCCTCCAAGTGGCGCTACCTTTATATTCTCTTTGCATCGGTTGGCATTGCTTGCCGGTCAAGCAGTATTTTAATTGGCTTACAATATTGTGCTCAAATATATAGAATTAAACTAGGAAAAGCCCTTTCAAAAGAATAAGGCAAATTGGTAATATACTTTTGTTTAACCTATTGTGATAAAACTAAAGTAATTACAATGCATATTTTTGTAATACATCTATTGTTAAATGTAACGTGTGTACTATTGCAGTTTGTCAAATGAATCTTTGTGGAATAAAATGGGAAAGTAAATAACTTTGTGTGTAAGTGTACTGGGCATTTAGTTGAACTAAGGGACTCAAATTAAATATCTAGCTCACTACTTTTCAATGCAGTTTTTCTCTAATCACTACTAACACTAAGCAGACCAAAGAAACATGTATCCTGTGTGATAGTGACATCGACCTTTCAAAAATAAAAAATAAAATAAAAAGACATGCCACCAAATTGTAGAAGACTTCTGTAAAAGATAAGTCGAGTTTCTTTGAGTTTATATAACACTGAATTGAACCAACACTTTGTAAATACAACAATAATAAAAATAATAACACAGCATTGTAATGGTTGTTTAATTTTAACATCTAGAACTTCCTCACCGCTATAATTCCTGGCTGTGCTTTTTAAGTCAAGTTGTAACGACTGACACATGAGCATAACAAATAGGGGAATAAATGGAAAATTAACTTTTTACAGAAGGTGTTTCTTTCTTCACCACGACTCAATACACGTTCAGAATGTATGTACAAATATAAATCCGACGTTTCTTATTATCCTAGACCCGACTATCCGAGGTGGTAACACACACTATGTTTCTTGTGAATTGTCTAAGATTAAATTGGTTCAGTCGTCTAGTTACGAGTAGTGGAGTGAATCATCGCTTACACTGAACTGTGGCGCCATCAATATTACTGTCCGTCGCTCGACTTACTGTGGATTCACACGTTCGCTGAAAAAACTAGCGCAGAACAGAAGAGTTGTCACGTGACGTGCTCTAAGCCAATCACAACATTTCCGCCTCGTCAGCGTGAGCTGTTCTGTTTAAGTTCAGCTCATCTCTGATCTGTCCGCTCTGCCCGAGATGTTAGGCAAAGGAGAACCAATCCAATCTCAGAGCCAACCAACTCAAATCAGTGCGCATGCGCTGTAGCGCTAGAAACAAGCAGACAGCTTATTTGACCGTTGTGAGGAGATTTGCAGTAAAGCGTGTGTATCGATGTATTGGATTGTGCCACGACACAGAGCCATAATTTGAAAACATCCATCGTGATAATGATCTAAAATATATGTTTATATAATAGAAAATAATGTATGATGATAAATAATCAGCTGTTTTAAGTTAGCGTTGTGACGCATCGTGGGTCGGCATACAACGTGTGTATTGCTGCGCCTCTGAGGCAGATTCTGCTCTATTTTCAGCGAACGTGTGTATTTCTGCGCCTCTGAGGCAGATTCTGCTCTATTTTCAGCGAACGCGTGAATAAAGCTTTATCGGGTCCGTTTTCATGCAAATTATTGATTTGTTGGGATTTTTTAAAAAAGGTTGTGATAGTTTAATGAGTTCAAATTTGATGTTCCGTATTATCCGAGATAGACTCGACGATGATTTTTGAAGGAAGCTCGCTTGTAAGGCTTTATTTCGGTCCAGAATCCTACCTTCTAGTTGTGTTTAGTTAGGATAAAAGACCTTCCAGAAGAAAATTTTTACTTCCGTTCTAAATGGACTTTTATCTTACCAAAAAATATATATATGATAGTATTCTGGTAAGAAATAAAGCGTTACAGATTGGGATTATTACTAAATTCAGGGTTTAATGGATACCTATACTTCCTATAAGCCTATAACCTAAAAGATCATTTGAACGTTAGACTTCTCTACAAAGTATGTAATTCAAACAAATGTAATTAAGTTTTAAGATACCTTGTTCATTATATTTACCGAACTTTCAATATAATATGGTTTCTGAAGCCAAAATTCAAGCTAATAACCAACTTTATATATAAGTGTAGTCTTGGCAGACTGTAAATAACATTGATGATAACTGCATAATTATTTAAATATGTTAAAGATTTTATTCGTATTTGTACAGTATTACCTGTAAAACTGGATTGTATATCCTTTAATGGAAATGTTTCTTCAGGAAAGTGTGGTATAATACTTGACTATTCTCAAACAATAACACTTTTATTCATCAGAGACATGTTTTCGCGTAAGAACATTGAAAGAAACGGTTAAATCTGTCCCCCCACAATGTAGCAGACGATAAACTTGTGCGTCACATTTTGGTACTTGGCAATGTGTATGTGTATGTCCATCCAGTTATATTATATAGATCAATGGGCCAGACTGAGAGAGCGAAAATAAAATAGAATAGACAACATTGGTTGTGATAAGAGGTGGCCAGACTGGAGCTCACGCTTGACAGATTAGTTTACAGGCGTTAGGCAATATTATTGTATGTTGGTTCAGTGAGTGCTGGAAAACTTCTCATTTTGACATTTTTATTATTATCGATAGTTTTAACACACTTGCTACTAACGGCTTAATTTAATTGATAAGCTCATAAACCATATATAATAGATAGATAGATAGATAGATAGATAGATAAATGTAAAACCATATATATATGTATATATAGTTTTTATAAAAATTATGTAAAAATATATATATATATATAAACTGGTATGTTAAAATACTTCAATGCTATAATCAAAGTGGCGTGAAGAGAGAATGGGAAAACCACAACCATAAATCACTTGTCAAAAACCATCCTCAGCTCACTGAGCCAAGATTCGAACCTTTGCCTCTTCGTCAACAACTATCGAGAACTATCTGCTAATGACGCGCTCGCTTGCCAGTCTGGTCGAACCCAACGCTCTAAAGAAGTACTTCCAACCCAGGGTTACTTTGAATAAATGTATGTTTTGACACCCACAATAACATACAAAGTTTGGGCAGGTAGTTTAAATACTCCCTTTATAGTGTGGGTAGGCTATATATATTAATCATATGACAAATGTTGTAGAAACCACACTTTGTTGAACACAAAATGAGAACTATTTAAAAGTTAGATGTATCAAGATACATCAATTAAGTGTAAAATGATGACCTGGGCACCGGAATCGAACCCGGGACCTTTGACTTGGAGCGTCAATGCTCTACCATAGTCAGCCTGGTTTGTCTCATGTCTAGGGTCATCTTTCACTGGTTTTTGGTGTATTCAAGACTATATGTTGTATTAATTACACTTGTTAGCAAGAGAGTCATCAACTGCTTCTCAGTGACGTCACTGGTTCTCTGTACTCTTTAACACCATGCTCATTAACGACATAACCAAAAGGATATGATTGGTGGATAAAATAGAAAAAAACACCCGCATTAGCGTGGTAAGTTTTATTTTATTTTTCAAACATGACAAAAATAATTTTAAGAGTTAGTTACATAATTCGTTTACAACTTTTTCAGGGGGCAAGATACATACGAACAACACGAACGGGTAGTATAAGACGATCACGCTAAAAAAAAAAAAAAAAGTTGTATTCCATTGCTGTGACAGATGTGAGTTTTTTTTTAATGCTGCCCTTCCTTTACGTTTAAAATAAACTACAAAAATGTAATTCGTTTAATTTTTTTAAACTTAACCGTATATTGTTAACATTTTTAAAAATATCTTGTGAGTATTGGCGGTGTGTTGTAGTTACGTAATTGATCGCTAGGACGTGGATGACCGACCCACATCTCGCCAGTCATTCTTCTTGTCGCTAGATAGCAGCACCGTGTCATGTTCTCAGTTGACATAATTATCGATCATAGTGTTACGTCAACAAAGCGACAGTTGTCATTATTTCGACCGTTTGTGGTGCTGTGTTGTCTGATACTTTTGCTGCAGGTGACAAGTTTAGTGCGCGTTCTTAACCGCTAACCTCACTAATTTGTAGTCAAGTTTGATACACTCACCAAAACTACATCCGTGTTATGTGTAATACTTACTTTTTGTTTTCGTTTATTGCTAAATTAGTTTCAAACCGTGATGGTATATTATGAAAGTATTGTTGTAGTCTTGCATTGTTTAAATGCATGAGGCCGGCGAAGCATCACACTTGATAGTGTAAGGATAATATATAAATTTCTTGTTGTTAACAATAGTTCATAGTTGACCTACCTCGGTGCAAAGTAGAAACTTATTTAAAGTTTAAGATTAGGTTCTAGATTGATATTGGAACCCACTATTCTTGTTTTATATTCAACTTAAAAATTATAACTCATGCGTAGGCTGCTTTGGGCAATATTCAAAATTCGAACAGTGGAAATAAACCAACACGCCAAACCATTATTGAGGACTCTACAACGAGCATTCAATAAATCAGGGTATCTACCAGTCATTAAAGTCATTAAATGAGATTTTTGTCATGATATTAATTTAAAAACAGACATATAGTCTACTCAGTGGCGCACCCATGATTTGAGCTGGGGGAGAGAGGTTTTTTAAAAAATAATTTTTCAAATTTCACCATTATATATTCCAATTACTGTAATATTTAAAAATGGGTTTCGAAGTAGGAGGATAAGAAAGATAGAGAATCAGCGATGCCCCCTAAAAAGGAAACAATTATGATTTCAAAGGATGCAAATGGTAATATTTAAGTTAAAAGTTGGGGGGGGGGGGGCATATCATAATATCTCAACTGCCCCTTCCCTCTTCCTGATACAATAGTGTTAACATAATTGCTCTAAAATAATATTTCATTTACTGTACCCACTTCAAAACTTTATGTACAAAGAGTAAATACTTTAACTATTTCTAGAAAATATGCAAATTTACAGGAAATTAAAAATCAACAGAAAAAAGTGTTCCTTTGTAAAGCCCTAATTACTGCACAAAATAATTTTTTCATATTAATATAATTTAATCAAATATAATTTATCAATTGACAGTACATAGTGCTAACAAGGACCGCCCATCTCCGACGTTTGGTTTCACATTTTTCAAATATTTACAATTTACAGCACAAAGTCTAATCTTCTTGATCTTTCCTTCAACACTGAAATAATTTCTTTGTTGTAGACAGGGATTTCACGATTTTCCGTGAAAGTAATTATAATCTTATTTTTGTAATATTATTAATTTTCTGGGGGAACACCCTTCAGCTGAGAGGGCTTCAGACCCCAAGGCCCTCCCCCGTGGGTGTGCCCTGAGTCTACTTTTAGGTTATGAATTTTTGTGAGTCAAGTTAATTGTGCGGGTAAGAATAGTATTTTGTTTGTACTTTGCTCAAAATAACCTTAAATTTGCAACTCCTCTCCAGAGATGAAAGAGTTCAGAAATGGGAAAATATTAGAAATCAGAATTTATGAAATGTTCAATGAAAGTCTCAATCTCAGGGGATAGTTAAAAACTTTATTGTAGTACTTTGGTCTTGAATACTTGTGTATGGGTCATGAAAAAGTTATGTAATATTGTTTTAAAAAATTCAGTGAACATCCTGAAGGAAATTCCCAGGGTGATACCGATATGGAGGGGACTTTATCACCCTCTGCCCCGAGAGTAAGGTCTATTATTTATCATGTATTTTTAAACTTCTCACTGCATGGGCTAGTAACTTATACTAATCTTATAATATTCAAAATATCAATTAATTTTTTTGAAATTTTGTTTTGGATCAAGTAGTATTACATGTTTAGAAAAATTCCTTGCTCTTTCCGGCTGAGGGTGCCCGCCAAGGTTCCCTGCAGATAACACCCTCCTCCTCCCTTGGACGACGTAGTTAACTCTCATCGCCCAAGTATAATCTATTAGCGCGTGTGGAACATGGACACGTAATCCTCACAAGGACTTTGATTGTTGTGTAGCCAATATGATACTATTCACACCCACTCACATTCTAAGATAAAATTAATAACTATTTCTCAAAGTAAAGGTATTTAAAGAACCTTAAACTCATTTGAGCTAAGAAAACGTCCTATAAATAGCCTACACAACCATTGTTCAAAACTTTGCGGGGGAAGGACTTAGGACAGCCACCACCCCCTTCTTACAAAGATTCGCCACACCCGTATGATTTCAGTGATAATTTTTCTCGAGTAACACCATATTAAGCCCATGATCCCATGTATAACCCACCCCCCAAATCACATGACCCCTCCTAAACAACAAACACCCTCCTAAACTCCAAGCCTCCCTTCTAAACCTCAAGCCCTCCTTCTAAATCCCAAACGCTCGCTTCTAAACCTCAAACCTCGCTTCTAAACCCCGAGCCTCCCTTCTAAACCCCAAACCTCGCTTCTAAGCCACAAGTCTCGCTTCTAAACCCCAAACCTCCCTTCTAAACCTCAAACCCTCCTGCTAAACCCCAAACCTCCCTTCTAAACCCCAAGCCTCGCCTCTAAAACTCAAACCCTCGCTTATAAACATCAAGCCTCCTTTCTAAACCTCAAGCCCTCCTTATAAACCCAAAGCCTCGCTTCTAAACCTCAAACCCTCGCTTCTAAACCCAAGCCTCCCTTCTAAACCCCAAGCCTCGCCTCTAAACCTCAAACCCTCGCTTCTAAACATCAAGCCTCCTTTCTAAACCTCAAGTCCTCCTTATAAACCCAAAACCTCGCTTCTAAACCTCAAACCCTCGTTTTCTAAACCCAAGCCTCCCTTCGAAACCCCAAGCCTCTCTTCTAAACCTCAAACCCTCGTTTTTAAACCTCAAGCCTCCCTTCTAAACCTCAATACCTCCTACTAAACCCCAAACCTCCCTTCTAAACCCAAGCCTCGCTTCTAAATCTCAAACCTCGCTTATAAACCTCAAGCATTGCTTCTAAACCTCAAACCCTCGTTTTTAAACCTCAAACCCTCGCTTCTAAACATCAAGCCTCCTTTCTAAACCTCAAGCCCTCCTTATAAACCCAAAGCCTCGCTTCTAAACCTCAAACCCTCGCTTCTAAACCTCAAACCCTCGCTTCTAAACCCCAAGCCTCGCTTCTAAACCTCAAGCCTCCCTTCTAAACCTCAAACCCTCCTGCTAAACCCCAAACCTCCCTTCTAAACCACAAGTCTCGCTTATAAACCTCAAGCATTGCTTCTAAACCTCAAACCCTCGTTTTTAAACCTCAAACCCTCGCTTCTAAACCTCAAGCCTCCCTTCTAAACCACAAGCCTCGCTTCTAAACCTCAAACCTCCCTTCTAAACCTCATAGTGCAGGCACCAAAGGTGTTTTCGTTTGCAAAATATGAGGACCGCAAGTTTTTTTATAATTGCAATCGTTTGTTCTTCGTTTGTTCCGGATTGTTCCGCAAAAAGTTTTGTTTGTTCCACATTCGTTCTTGCACAAATGGGATGTGAAATTGTGGCGCTTTGTTTACTCGTGAGGGGCCAACTTCACGGTAGCCCTCCAACTTTTAAAAATTCTAGTTTTTATTATTGGAATGGTTTGTTCTTCATTTGTTCCGGATGGTTCCTCTAAAAAATAAACATATTTCGGTTTGATAGGAGAACACAGGACTTATTTACCCTGGGAGTGTGTTTGGCATCCTTATGGCAACTCCATCCCCCCCCCTCACTCCCTCTCACACACACGCACACAAAATCAATAATTTGTTCTTGGCTCATTTTGGATTTTGTTTAAGGTTTTTCCTTTATTCCTTTTTCAAATCCTCAAATATTTAAATTGTTAGTAGCAGTTATCCTTTATTATTTCAATACTTGACAGTTTTGTGCTTTAAATTTATTTCAGAAAAAATGTGTTTATTTCCTGTTAATGGTTTTAAAATCAAAATATATATATTTACCATTATGCCTAGCTCCCTTCTCCCACCTAATCTAGTTAAATAACAAAATTTGAATTTGTATATTTATAATTTTCTTTAGTTTTTTCCAGAGATTATTGTTCATCATATTTTAGTTTGTTCGTTCTTAGATCTCTCACAAACGCTCAGTAAACCAGTGTCACTAGTGATGAGGAATGGCTTTTTGTGTGAGCGACTTGTGCGGTCTTACAGGGCCTCAGGTTAAGTGCGTGCCACCCTCTGGGTCTATAGTATTGACAAGAACAAGCTTGTCTTTGACACCGCAACTTCCTTTTGTTTGCTACTATTATCGTTATGATGTAGTAAGTAGTAGCTTTGGCCACAATTGGCAGGAAGTGTCATCTATTCCATTTAGAGCACTTATGCCAGACCTCCACCGTGGTTCGGATTCCACGTTAAACTGTAGGTCCTTCATTTCATCTCACAATAACCCTACCATTACACATTAGCGTAAGTGCGTATAACCCGAACGGGTAGTATGACGCCGGGCTAATAATAATAATAATAATATAGCACTTACAAAGATTACTGAGAAACTCCTTGACGATGAAAATGATTTATTCAAATCAATCAATGTTTGTTTATAAATGGGGTCCAGATATAGATGACAAAAAAAATGATCATAAAAGTAGAGTAAAGTAAGTAAAATCCCTAACCCTCTAATAAATGACTACAAATTTGCAAAAAAAAAAAAAACTAAGAATTTAAATAAAATATTGAAATGAATGCATGCGACTAAATCAAACACACGCTTTACAAATGAAACTAAAAAATAGCTATACAAGGAAAGTCCTTTAAACTCGTGCATTCTGTTAACTATAGCATTAATTTACAAAAGTCTGTTTGTCTGTTTTAAGAAATCCCATCCTAACGCAACTTTTCCCCGCTTAACTGCAGCGTCTCATGGATGATGTGGATTTTACAAACATGACAAACAAAGAGGATAAAGAGTTAATTTTCAACATTATTCTTCATTCCGACAACGGTTTGATTAAAGAAAAGTTTGAATATTTATGCATTCATTAAATATTAATAGCATTTAAAATGTATTAATTTAACATAAGTGCCTGGCAATTATTCAAAGATGCCTAAAAATGTGTAATAAAGGACGCAAACCAAGAATATAACATTAGCTAAACTCCAAATCGACAATATTTAAAAAAAAGTACCTAGATAAACGTTTACACAACCAAGAGGTCATGAACAGAATGTATGTACACACGAGTATTGTCTGTGATGTAGTAAGATAAATATGACCTGGCATCAAAATTTGGGCTCTGCTTGCAATCATAAAAACTTGAATTTTTTAAAGTGTGGAGAGGGGGGTGGGAGGGTGGCGAAATTCACGGACGTCCCTTGCGTTGGCGTTGAATTGGGTCAGTCGCCAGTCGTGAATCAATATCGTAAATTGCTGTTACGGTAAGTTTGTGATATAGTTATTTTATTATTTACACATCAGATAAGTATTTTTGTAAAAAAAAAAAGTAAAAAAGTCGTTATTTTAAAGAGGAAGAAACCCTATGAATGTGCAATGTGCGTGTTTGTTTTATGGTACATCAGGGAAGTTAGGGGTTAGTAAAGGCTTATGTTTGAACAGGCAACACAGATTAGTAGGCACTGCCAGTGGAGGCTTGTGTTTGAACAGGCAACACAGTAAGTAGGCACTGCCAGTGGAGGCTTGTGTTTAAATAGGCAACACAGCAATTAGGCACTGCCAGTGGAGGCTTGTGTTTGAACAGGCAACACAGCAAGTAGGCACTGCTAGTGGAGGCTTGTGTTTGAACAGGCAACACAATAAGTAGGAACTGCCAGTGGAGCTTGTGTTTGAACAGGCAACACAGCAAGTAGGCACTGCCAGTGGAGGCTTGTGTTTGAACAGGCAACACAGAAGTGGGCACTGCCAGTGGAGGCTTGTGTTTGAACAGGCAACACAGCAAGTAGGCACTGCCAGTGGAGGCTTGTGTCTGAACAGGCAACACAGTAAGTAGGCACTGCCAGTGGAGGCTTGTGTTTGAACAGGCAACACAGTAAGTAGGCACTGCCAGTGGAGGCTTGTGTTTGAACAGGCAACACAGAAAGTGGGCACTGCCAGTGGAGGCTTGTGTTTGAACAGGCAACACAGCAAGTAGGCACTGCCAGTGGAGGCTTGTGTTTGAACAGGCAACACAATAAGTAGGAACTGCCAGTGGAGGCTTGTGTTTAAATAGGCAACACAGTAAGTAGGCACAGCTAGTGGAGGCTTGTGTTTGAACAGGCAACACAGTAAGTAGGCACTGCCAGTGGAGGCTTGTGTTTGAACAGGCAACACAATAAGTAGGAACTGCCAGTGGAGGCTTGTGTTTAAATAGGCAACACAGTAAGTAGGCACTGCCAGTGGAGGCTTGTGTTTGAACAGGCAACACAGCAAGTAGGCACAGCTAGTGGAGGCTTGTGTTTGAACAGGCAACACAGGAAGTAGGCACTGCCAGTGGAGCTTGTGTTTAAATAGGCAACACAGTAAGTAGGCACTGCCAGTGGAGGCTTGTGTTTGAACAGGCAACACAATAAGTAGGAACTGCCAGTGGAGGCTTGTGTTTAAATAGGCAACACAGTAAGTAGGCACAGCTAGTGGAGGCTTGTGTTTGAACAGGCAACACAGTAGCTAACAGTGTTAGTAGAGGCAAGTTGTTGGGTAATGATATCTCTTTACTAACGACTATTACGGCTATCCACACGGGATATGAAGTCAGAACATCTTGGGATCTTGTTGAGTAAATCTAATATTATGGAAGTCACGGCTGGCTGACTCTGAATTAATGACAACTAACATCTCGCGAATATTGCTCTCTTATCATATAAGTGTTTTTAAATGTATTTTGGTTTCAAAACTAAATCTGAACAGGGGTAGGGGGAATCTCTAGGAAATATATAATCCCATGGGCCCGCCAATCAATCTACATTACTTATTTTTTGGTTGTTAATTCATATGAAAAAATAAAATTTTATATTTTGTATTTGGCTGCTATTTACTATTAACAATTTTAACTCCTCAATATCAGAGCCAACAGATAAAAATTATAAAATGTATATTTCCTCCCATTCCCTTTTGAACAGCTTTCTTTTCATTTTGTTCTGTTTAATAAACTTGTGAAATTACTGTGTTTATTTTCAATGGGTTCAGCTACAACTACATTTTATTTATTGTTAATTTCTCAGAAACTTTTTTCCTTGTGTAAATTGACTGTTTAAAATTAGAATTATGTTCAGATATTCTAGAAATTCCCCCAAAAGGTTAAATTACTTAAATTCTCATTCGGAGAGAGGGGGTGCCACACCCCCCGGCAGATGGGACTCCCATACTCCCTCCATTTGGAAAACCCAGATGGGCGCCCTTGGATAGCCCAATTTTTAGGGGGAAAATAGCCCCCTTTATATTTATTTCATCTCCCTTTTATTTTATCAAATATAAATCAGTAAAATGGTCTTATACGAACTCCAAATAGTTTCTAGGAACATCCTAATTTCGGAGGGAGATAGAGGAGGGTGTTTGGGCCCTCAATGGCTTGGTGGGGATTCCCATAAAAAACATATTTTCCCCCCTGCCTCCTCTCTTACTTCCCCCTCTAGTCGAATAAGGCCCCAGCCGCCACAGGCCTATGAGAGTATTCCATGCTACAGCCTCAGACCTCGCCTTCAATGCAGCTAACATTCGTTGTTGACCTTTGCTTTCTCGGCGTGACCTTTGTGAGTGTACAACTAACTCCTCTTTGAGCCAATACTCACACTCGCGATACACTCGAATTCCGCCACTGAGCAGTGGACAAGGTCTAGAACCGTGAACGCAGTGTTGCCAAAGAACGATAAATATAGCGGTTGGTGGAAGTGCCAAAATTTGACTATTAACAGTGGCTGTACGATCAGAACACTGGCTGGCCTCGCTGTGAACAGGAGGAGACCTGCGGACCTTGGGACATGGTGAGTGATCCTGTTATTGCGTTACCAGGTGGTGTGTAGTAGCAACTGTGATACTATCCAATAAACAACATTAGACAACTTGTTGCTTTACCAAGTGATGTGTAGTAGCATCTGTGATACTATCCTATCAACAACACTAGACCTCTTGTTGCTTTACCAAGTGATGTGAAGTAGCATCTGTGATACTATCCTATCAACAACAGTAGACTCTTATTGCTTTACCAAGTGTGTGTAGTAGCAACTGTGATATTATCCTATCAACAACATAGACCTCTTATTGCTTTACCAAGTGGTGTGTAGTAGCATCTGTGATACTATCATATCAACAACACTAGAACTCTTATTGCTTTACCAAGTGATGTGTAGTAGCATCTGTGATACTATCCTATCAACAACACTAGACATCTTGTTGCTTTACCAAGTGGTGTGTAGTAGCAACTGTGATACTATCCTATCAACAAACATAGACTCTATTGCTTTACCAAGTGTGTGTAGTAGCATCTGTGATACTATCCTATCAACAACATAGAACCTATTGCTTTACCAAGTGTGTGTAGTAGCAACTGTGATACTATCTATCAACAACATAGACCTTTTTGCTTTACAAGTGATGTGTAGTAGAACTGTGATACTATCCTATCAACAACAGTTAGACCTCTTATTGCTTTACCAAGTGTGTGTAGTAGCAACTGTGATACTATCCAATCAACAACAATAGACCTCTTATTGCTTTACCAAGTGGTGTGATAGTAAGCAACTGTGATACTATCCTATCAACAACACTAGACTCTTATTGCTTTACCAAGTGGTGTGTAGTAGCAACTGTGATACTATCTATCAACAACCATAGACCTCTTATTGCTTTACCAAGTGGTGTGTAGTAGCAACTGTGATACTATCCTATCAACAACACTAAGACTCTTATTGCTTTACCAAGTGGTGTGTAGTACACTGTGATACTATCCTATCAACAACACTTAGACATCTTATTGCTTACCAGTGGTGTGTAGTAGCAACTGTGATACTTCCAATAAACAACACTAGACCCTTGTTGCTTTACCAAGTGATGTGTAGTAGCAACTGTGATACTATCCTATCAACAACACTAGACCTCTTTTGCTTTACCAAGTGGTGTGTAAGTAGCAACTGTGATACTATCCTATCAACAACATAGACTCTTATTGCTTTACCAAGGTGGTGTGTAGTAGCAACTGTGATACTATCCTATCAACAACACTAGACCTCTTATTGCTTTACCAAGTGGTGTGTAGTAGCAACTGTGATACTATCCTATCAACAACACTAGACCTCTTATTGCTTTACCAAGTGGTGTGTAGTAGCAACTGTGATACTATCCTATCAACAACACTAGACTCTTTTGCTTTACCAAGTGGTGTGTAGTAGCAACTGTGATACTATCTATCAACAACACTAGACTCTTTTGCTTTACCAAGTGGTGTGTAGTAGCAACTGTGATACTATCCTATCAACAACATAGACTCTTATTGCTTTACCAAGTGATGTGTAGTAGCATCTGTGATACTATCTATCAACAACAATAGACCTCTTATTGCTTTACCAAGTGGTGTGTAGTAGCAACTGTGATACTATCCTATCAACAACACTAGACTCTTATTGCTTTACAGTGGTGTGTAGTGCAACTGTGATATATCTAATCAACAACACTAGACTCTTTTGCTTTACCAAGTGGTGTGTAGTAGCAACTGTGATACTATCCTATCAACAACATAGACCTCTTATTGCTTTACCAAGTGGTGTGTAGTAGCAACTGTGATACTATCCATCAACAACATAGACTTTTGCTTTACCAGGTGGTGGTAGTAGCAACTGTGATACTATCCATCAACAACACTAGACCTCTTATTGCTTTACCAAGTGGTGTGTAGTAGCAACTGTGATACTATCTATCAACAACACTAGACTCTTTTGCTTTACCAAGTGTGTGTAGTAGCAACTGTGATACTATCTAATAACAACACTAGACCTCTTTTGCTTTACCAAGTGGTGTGTAGTAGCAACTGTGATACTATCCTATCAACAACATAGACCTCTTATTGCTTTACCAGTGGTGTGTAGTAGCAACTGTGATACTATCCTATCAACAACATAGACCTCTTGTTGCTTTACCAAGTGGTGTGTAGTAGCAACTGTGATACTATCCAATCAACAACACTAGACTTCTTCTTGTTTACCAGGTGGTGTGTAGTAGCAACTGTGATACTATCCAATCAACAACACTAGACGTCTTCTTGCTTTACCAGGTGGTGTGTAGTAGCAACTGTGATACTATCCAATCAACAACACTAGACCTCTTGTTGCTTTACCAAGTGGTGTGTAGTAGCAACTGTGATACTATCCTATCATAAACACTAGACCTCTTGTTGCTTTACCAGGTTGTGTGTAGTAGCAACTGTGATACTATCCAATCAACAACACTAGACCTCTTGTTGCTTTACCAAGTGGTGTGTAGTAGGAACTGTGATACTATCCTATCAACAACATAGACATCTTATTGCTTTACCAGGTGTGTGTAGTAGCAACTGTGATACTATCCTATCAACAACATTAGACATCTTATTGCTTTACCAGGTGGTGTGTAGTAGCATCGGTGATACTATCCTATCAACAACAATAGACCTCTTATTGCTTTACCAAGTGGTGTGTAGTAGCAACTGTGATACTATCCTATCAACAACATTAGACATCTTATTGCTTTACCAGGTGGTGTGTAGTAGCAACTGTGATACTATCCAATCAACAACACTAGACATCTTGTTGCTTTACATGGTGGTGTGTAGTATCAACTGTGATACTGTCCAATCAACAACACTAGACCTCTCCTTGCTTTACCAGGTGGTGTATAGTAGCAACTGTGATACTATCCAATCAACAACACTAGACCTATTGTTGCTTTACCAGGTGGTGTGTAGTAGCAACTGTGATACTATCCTATCAACAACATTAGACATCTTATTGCTTTACCAGGTGGTGTATAGTAGCAACTGTGATACTACCCTATCAACAACACTAGACCTCTTATTGCTTTACTAGGTGGTGTATAGTATCAACTGTGATACTGTCCAATCAACAACACTAGACCTCTTCTTGCTTTACCAGGTGGTGTATAGTATCAACTGTGATACTATCCAATCAACAACACTATTCCTATTGTTGCTTTACCAGGTGGTGTGTAGTAGCAACTGTGATACTATCCTATCAACAACATTAGACATCTTATTGCTTTACTAGGTGGTGTATAGTATCAACTGTGATACTGTCCAATCAACAACACTAGACCTCTTCTTGCTTTACCAGGTGGTGTGTAGTAGCAACTGTGATACTATCCAATCAACAACACTAGACCTCTTATTGCTTTACAGTTGGTG
The DNA here is from genome assembly GCA_039000515.1 of Timema cristinae. NCBI lineage: Eukaryota > Metazoa > Arthropoda > Insecta > Phasmatodea > Timematidae > Timema > Timema cristinae. Next base: position 51,317,411 of record JBCFYV010011164.1, read on the forward strand.
TGTAGTAGCAACTGTGATACTGTCCAATATACAACACTAGACCCTTGTTGCTTTACCAGGTGGTGTGTAGTAGCAACTGTGATACTATCCAATCAACAACACTAGACATCTTGTTGCTTTACATGGTGGTGTGTAGTAGCAACTGTGATACTGTCAAATCAACAACACTAGACCTCCTGTTACTTTACCAGGTGTGTGTGTGGTATTAACTGTGATACTATCCAGTCAATACTAGACCGCTTCTTGCTCTACCAGGTGATGTATAGTAGCAACTGTGATACTATCCAGTCAACAACATTAGACCTCTTATTGCTTTACTAGGTGGTGTGTATTAGCAACTCTGATACTATCCAATTAACAACACTAGACCTCTTATTGCTTTACCAAGTGATGTGTAGTAGCATCTGTGATACTATACTATCAACAACACTAGACCTCTTATTGCTTTACCAGGTGATGTGTAGTAACATCTGTGATACTATTCATCATACAACATTAGACCTCTTCTTGCTTTACCAGGTGGTGGTGTGTAGTAACATCTGTTATACTATCCATCTACAACATTAGACCTCTTCTTGCTTTACCAGGTGGTGGTGTGTAGTAACATCTGTGATACTAACCATCCTACAACATTAGACCTCTTCTTGCTTTACCAGGTGGTGTGTAGTAACATCTGTGATACTATTCATCCTACAACATTAGACCTCTTCTTGCTTTACCAGGTGGTGTGTAGTAACATCTGCGATACTATCCATCCTACAACATTAGACCTCTTCTTGCTTTACCAGGTGGTGTGTGTAGTAACATCTGTGATACTATTCATCCTACAACATTAGACCTCTTCTTGCTTTACCAGGTGATGGTGTGTAGTAACATCTGTGATACTATTCATCCTAAAACTCTAGACCTCTTCTTGCTTTACCAGGTGGTGTGTAGTAACATCTGTGATACTATCCATCCTACAACACTAGACCTCTTATTGCTTTACCAGGTGGTGGTGTGTAGTAATATCTGTGATACTATCCATCCTACAACCTTAGACCTCTTATTGCTTTACCAGGTGGGGTGTGTAGTAACATCTGTGATACTATCCATCCTACAACTCTAGACCTCTTCTTGCTTTACCAGGTGGTGTGTAGTAACATCTGTGATACTATCCATCCTACAACACTAGACCTCTTAGTGCTTTACCAGGTGGTGGTGTGTAGTAACATCTGTGATACTATCCATCCTTCAACATTAGAGCTGTTATTTCTGTTTCCTTGTTTATTTCCCATCCGCACCCATTTTGACTAACACTGTCTTTGTTTGGGTAGTTAATAATTATGGAACAAGTTATGTACTAATCTTATAGTTGTTCTCCCAGAAACTATTCAGCCCTCTTGCACGAGTTAAAACAAAAGTTGTATACTATTAGCCTTTTATTACAGTAAATTATATTAAGAGGTAGCATACTAAGCTATATATAATATAATATAACTACTATGAAGAATGAATTCAGTTTTTGTAACTTTTGTTCATGATATTTATATTTCATTTTAATTTAGCACTAAATACATACAAATTCCGTTTGTTAATACTTGTATAAAGATGTCGCATAAATTATATCTGGCATATTTCTGGGTTTTTTTCAAACAACAATATTGTTCATTATAAAGTGCATATTTATTAATTTAAAGCTTTTGTTGAACCAATAAGACATTTGATAGAAACTTTAAAACGTGTTTTAAATATAATTAATTATACGCCATATTTAGTGACGAGACGTCCTTGGATTTAGTGAAATACAAAACCTGTTTGGATCTTGATAAAGTTTCCACAGTTTCGGCGTTATATGAATGTGAAACGCAACAATACCAGGTAGAAATACTAATAACTTTGGTACCGGTATAGGTTATTCTGGGTCCAAGCGAACCTTCCTGAATTAACTAGCTTTCAATTAACTTGAGTCATTCTTCACTCATTGTTTAAGGCAGAGTTTGTGATGGACGTGTGGGTTTATCGGCTCCTGGAGCTATCATTGGTGACTCGCCGTTCTTCGCACGAGAGTATAATGTATATATTATTGCTATTTGCTAAGGCTACGTCCATATTGCGAGCACGCAATGCCTTGTTAAGGTAAGTGCACACAGGTATTACGAGTGGAACGCGGGCACTCGACACACACACACAGCCATGTGAAGCTGATAAGGGCGGTACTTTTAGAGTTGGCAAAATGGCGTCGTCAAAACTATCACTTTTCTTGGTGAACATTTGTATTTTAAGTGCAGAACCTTGAAAAGAGCGAGTGGGTACATGAAGTGTGTCAAGATAAAAACTCTAATGGGGAATATCACCGTTTGTTTCCCGTGCTAAGGAGACGACGAGTCACTACAAGGATGTCAACCGCTAGCTCTGATTATATTCTCAGTAGAGTTCTGGATGTTTTGAAGAAGCAAACTACAAACAGGAGAAAACCTGTCGCCTGGCCATTACTGGACAATCAGGAGCCCGTCCGTCTTGTGTATAATCTCGGTTGGAAACAAACTACTAAAGTCAGGTCTGTCTGCCTGTTATGACTCATAAGCTATGGATGATGTCCTCTACGCGTCTCGCATATAAGTAACATTGCTCGACGTTCTGGTGGCCTTGAATATGCCTTACCTAGGGTTACCATATGTCGATCGTCGACGTTGATTTGGAATACGTGTCCGGTTTGGCGTCCGGATCTGAGAAATGTCCGGATTTTACTAATATGAACCGAAAACATGGCCAAATTGGGAAATTTTACTCCGCGCCGCATCTTAGGTTGGTCACACTGCAAGCACATGCACACTCATCACTGCATTCTGTCTCTGCGTCCAATTCAAGGTCACTCGCAGTCGCAGTCCACAGAGCGGATGACTCTCAGTTGTTAATAAATATTGTGTATCACTTGTCAGTTTGTTTAAAAATAACTCGTTTGCTGTGTACTTAATGTTCCTGATTTATTGATATTATTAGTGTTCAGTTTGTAATTTTAGTGTGCAGGTAATTATAACTTTGCAAAATGCCAAAGCGCAAGTGTGTTTTTAATGAAAAACTAAAAGAAGAATACAATTTTCTGAGACAGTGTCAAAACAGAAATGACCGCGTGAGATGTTTGAAGTGTAACTCTGAATTTTCGGTGGAGCATCAAGGACGGTACGACATAGAAAATCATTTGCAGAGTGAGAGACACAAGAAGGCTGATCAAGCAGCATCCTCGGCAAGTATTAAAACTTTTTTTAAAAACACTGATGTCACAGATGCTGAGTTGCAATGTGCGGCGAAAGAGGCAACCTTTGCCTAACATACAGCAATGCACGGACTTAGTTTCAAAACGTCTGATTGCACTGCCAAACTTGTTAAAACGCTTTTTGAGCCCAAATTTTCTGGAGTTCGGACTAAGACCGAAGCAGTTATTGTAAATGTAATATCCCTTACATATTTGATAAACGCTCAAAGATCGCAAGGATGCAAATTTTCTTACACTAACAATTGACTCTTCAAACATAAAAGAGGTTAAATTGAATCCTGTATGTGCTCGTTATTTTAACTAAAATGAAGGTGTTAATGTGAAACTGTTATTTTTTTTATGAACTTCTGGGTGAAACCTCTGATATTTTAGTAGAAGATCTTTTAAAATGTATCAACAAGTTCTCTATTGGTGCCAAAGTCGTTTGTATGTGTGCTGATAAAACTAATACCAACTTTGGTGGTGTTAAAAGGCATGTACAAGGAAATGTTTTTCGAAAACTGCAAAAGGCTCTGTCAAGACCAATTTTTGGCATTGGATGCTCTGCTCATAATTTCACAGCACAGTGCAGACTGCTTGTGATGGCCTGCCCGTTGATGTTGAGGCGATTGTTGTCAAAGTGTACAAATTCTTTTATCAGTATACTGTCAGAGTGACCGCATTAAAAGATGTTTGTGAATCTGCAGAAGTAGAGTATAAAAGAATCCTTTTACATGGAAACACAAGATTTTTGAGCTTAAAACCTGCAGTAGAGAGGATATTGATTTTGTTTGAGCCCTTGAAGTCGTATTTCTTGTCAATTGAAAACTGCCCTGCATCGTTACTTTCATTTTTTGAATATCCAGTAAATGAACTTTAGTTAACATTTGTGCATGAAAGCCTTCAAATGTTTCAAATGACAATTCTTAAAGTTGAGTCTGATTACATTACTGCTACAGAAGCGACACAAGTGTATGAAGAATTAGTTGTCAAACTGGAAGAAAGGAAGGCAACTAACTTTATCCCGTTTGCAGCAAAGCAGTTACACAGGAAGTGAAAAAATGAAGAAGCAGTTGATGATAAGAAGGAAGAAAACTTTCTGAAAAGTGTAGAAGGTTTTTACAAAGCTGGGATAAGCTACTTGAAACTTTGGGAAAACAGCTTTGACAAGGCTAACCACTTTAAATGGTTAACGCTACAACATGACCCTACCTGGGATGAGATGGAAGACAGTGCTTTAACTCTAGCCAGCTTTATTCCGGATTTCATCAATGTGGATGAACTATTTGATGAGCGTTCGTCACTAATCCAAATTCGGAAAAATCTGAAACCATAATGGGATTCCCTACCTAAAGATTAAACCCCCAAAACTCAAGCGAAATGGAAACAAGTATTTGAAGCATTTTCTAGAAGCAATGTCTCCTTTGTGAATATTTTCAAAATAGTAGAATTCGCCATGTGTCTGCCTGGTACTTTGGCTCCAGCTGAGCGTATTTTTTCAATGATGGGGTCTGTTTGGACAGCTGAAAGAGGAAGATTATCTCTGTCAGTTGTAAGAGATCTTCTTTATATTAAAGCAAATTTTGTTATGACATGCTCAGAATTCCACGACCACATCAAAAATGACAAGTCTTTTCTGAGGAAGGTCAGTTCATCTGAAAAGTAAGAATCAAGGAAAATTGAAGAACCTGTCCCTGGACCCAGCACATTGTAATCAAAAGTTGGAGCATGAATAAAGTACTTGAAAGTTCAGAATATAATATGAACACTTATGTTATCTACTGTATGTAAATATTTCATGGAATTTAAGTAATAGTGTATTAAAAAGGCTTAATTATAGTAAATTTGTAATTTATTAACCCCATAATACTTATTTTGTAATTTAAAAAAGCTTATAAATCAAACTAAATTTGGTAACATTTTTCACGTGAAACGCAGATTTCAGTGCCTAATTTAAAAAAAACCATACCCCCCAAACACTCCGGAAAGATCTCTGTCCGGATCTGGCCTCAATAAACTATGGTAACCCTAGCCTTACCTTACATTATTTCACTGTGGTATAGTCTCATGATAGAACCATAGTGTAATCAGTCAAGGTAAGACTGCTACCGTTCAGGTTAAACAGATTGTACGTGGTTGGTGGACATATTTGACCCAGAGAAGGCTGTTTGTCACCATAACATTTATATATATTTGAGCAATTTAACGTGCACACGACTTATAAACTAAATTAAATCAAGAACAGACACAACCTTCAGCCCCCGTTCGTTAATTCATCACTGTGAAAGGGGAAACCCACATTTTACCCATGATAATTTTCTTGATCATACCGGGAATCGAACCAGGGGGCCCTTAGTTCAGTAAACAGACATGCTACCGACTGTTACGTTCCACCCACCTTCATTAACAAACCATGTCAGTAGTCGCCAGTAGTTACTGACCCCATTTTACACTGTTGGTATAATGCCAGCTATGCCTGCCAGATCTATTTGCTAACTCCTCGAGTCTTGGTCTTACTTAGGAAGGGGGGAGGGGGGCAAGTATCGATATTTTCCTTTCGATACCAATACTCTCTCACTCGATACTTTTACACACAGCTATCAGAAGATGTAAAAACGGATAATCGACAAAATGACAACAAATCAACATGTGATCTTGTATATCATATGGTTTGGCTGATGGATACATGAGAGTAGATCTGTTAACGTTTAATAACTGTCACTTACCTACATTCATACAGTAGATGAGGTGTACATAGGTACGAGTATATATACCCTGCTTTGTTTGGAACAACAGTAGAGAAAATGCAAACATTTATTTGCGGCCAACACTAATACCATTTTTATATATTACTTTTGTTATTTTATTGGTATTGATAATATCTATCAAACGTGACAGTTGCAGATAACATGACTTTATGTAAGGATATATTAAAACTGTTTCAGTAACTTTAATAACGAACTTCTAATGTTCTTCCTACCAAAAGCATGCTTTAGTTACGTGAACCTTTGGACGTATCGATCGATACGTTGCTTATTATTATACCCCGCACGACCAGGTATGGCAGGTATATTTAGTCTTGTAGTGTATATGTTTTGCTACATGCGCAGTTTAACGGTTTAAACCTGGGGTGGGTAACCTTCTGGCATTGAAAGACCGTATGTCACTTCACTGATTCCTCATAAGATCGCAACGCACACATCATAATATACAGTAAATGTTTCCAAAATATGTTCGAATGAAGAGTTTGTTTGACTGTTTGTCATGAGCTTGCACAATATCTACCGTAGGGAGAGGGCTTAGAGTACTCTCTCCGGTATCGAAACAAACATAATTTATACAGGGTGTTCGGAAACTCACAGCCCAAACTGCACATACAGACGGTTTGAACCAAAAGTAATACACAATCCCCATACAATTACATCCGGAAAACTAAACTAATGAATGCCATTAAATTATGTTCAGAGTTTCAGCGTACAGCGCTGGGAGAGCAAAGCTGTGCAAGCCTGCGTGTACAACAGGTTGCATAGGAGTTAGGCGCGCAGCACTGCACATTGTGATAATGGCAAGCACTTTCTATGATGTAGGACCGTTAATGGTGACCCTTAGAACATATTTCCATTTATAGATGGATTGGTGTGTTTTTACTATTAATATTGTAGTATATTCTGCTGCCGTGTTTTAAGATGTCGGGGTGTGTAGTGCCACGCGCCTGACTCTAATGCAACCTGTTGTACACGCATGCTTTAACAGCTTTGCTCTTCCGGTACTGTACGCCGGAACTTTGAACACAATTTAATGATATCAGCATAGTTTTCCCGATGTGTGTGGGGATTTTGTATTACTTTTGGTTCAATCAGGCTATATCTGCGGTTTGAACTATTGTTTCCTCACATTCTGTACGGCACCATACAAACTGTTCGACAAGCTATAAAACAATGTTTGGAAGCCTGGGTGGGTCAAGTGACCGACATGACTTGGACCAACTGCTAGACAAGCTCATGTATGGTAGTACAAAGTGGTAGTTATATTTATTATCTTTAGATAGGTATTGAAAATTCCAAGGACATAATTAAAAATCATCAACTTTTTTGTACATAAAAGAACAAGAAAAAAGGTGACCTGGCGGTCTAGGAGTAAGGTGTTGAACTTTTGTGCTGGGAGTCCGGGGTTCAATTCTCGGTCGTGGCACAGATTTATTTGATTGCCAAACCCTTCCTTCACCTCTGACAAGACGTGTATTAATCACAACTTGTGAATGTGGGGAATGCCAGGCCTCCACCGTGGTTCGGATCCCACGTTAAACTGTAGGTCCTCCATTTCATCTCACAATCACCCTACCATTACACATTAGCGTAAGTGCGTATAACCCGAACAGGTAGTAAGACGCGGTGCTAATAATAATAATAATAATAATAACAAGAAAAAACACTATATCCGGCTAAAACTCCACGATAACTCTATCGATACCGATATCTAATGTTATCGATAATTTTATCTCGATACGAGTACGGTACCTAATCAATACTTTTATTTCGGTACCACACCCCTAGCCTTACTTTAGAGCCACTCGCTGGCCGGCAAACAAGAGCAGGATGAACGAACACCTCAGCGTGATCCGTTTGGTTCAGTTGACGTGAGTTGAAACTGCTCTGTACCACGCGCTGGTCAGCTTGTAAGAGTTAAGTCCGATCCACACAGAATGCTAAGTTAAACTATGCTGTGATGTCCTCTGCTAAGACTTTGTCAATTTGTTTTCACACTCATTGCTAAGCTAAGCAATGGTCCCTCCTTTCCCTCCAGAATTCAGAGTTGTTTCTTTCTGGTCTGCTCCAGTCAAGTTTAGTTATGATGGCGTTCTACAAAATGTCTTGTTTGAGTTCAGATGATAGTACTGAGGAAGAAAAGATGCTGCTGTTAGCAGCTGTTTTGAAGCTGAAGAAAATGTAAAAGATGGTGGTTTGACTTGTTCAATGAACGCTTCCATTTGAATATAAACACATTTATTGAATATAAAACCTAAATTAAATATTACTCAAATACACGCGAAACAAATTGAAAAGTAAACTTCAAAATTTATTTGGTTATTTTCACCAAACCAGCCCTACGTCTGTTCAACACGAGTCCAAGTTGCGTTATGCGCATGCGCGACATAAGATGCCTCAAGATGGGAGATGGGAAAATTGCCCGGCCAGCAATTGGGAAAAACATAGCGCGGCGTAGCAACGCGTTGCTTAGCTTAGCGTTCTGTGCGAATCGGCCTTTAATCAAAACAAAGATATTTATATTCCCATTATGCTATGTCTAATCAACTAAACATAACAATTATCAAACAGTATTGATAGCCTCATAATTAGTACATAATCACATACATACTACATACATACAACATACATACATACATACATACATACATACATACATACATACATACATACATACATACATACATGCATACATACATACATACATACTAATACATCCCACATATACATCAATTCCAAAAGCGTGTTGACCAACAAGGCCTGTATTTACTAAAGGAGCAAACAGATGCGCAGAAGTAACTCTGAAGAGTCGCCTGGATCCGTATTCACTCAAAATAACAGGTGGTTGAAGTCGAATTTGAGCCCACTTTTAAATCATCTAACTTCGATAAATTAATTATAAGTGTCTATCGCATACTATCTTAAAGCCTCAGAATACACTTAGCTAACTATTCTAATTCACGATAAAGGAATTAAAATAAAATGTCATGTAAGCACCCGATTTATTTCAATCTAGGGTAAACTATAATGGGTAATAGAATATATTATATATTACTTACCTGATATTGTTTCATTTTACAGTCATATAAAACGCTATGGCATTTATTTAGTTACTCCAAAAACAAATCATATACCAAATAAAACAAACTGGAATGTTTCTCTAGCTCCATAAATATTTTGTATTCCACTAAATCCAAAGATATCTCGTGAGTATATTTTTAAAACATGTTTTAAAGTTTATATAAATGTTTTACAAATGCTACGAAATCTTTAAACTAATTAAAACAAAATGAATACCTACTTTATATTGAATAATATTATTGTTTGAAAAATATCCACCAATATGCCAACTATAATTTAATCGCTAACTTAAAAGAAAAATGTTTAGTAATAACATATGTATTTTATCCCATTTTAATTAGAGATTAAAAGTATAATTGACTTTGCAAGTAAATTCTTGACACGGATTGGTCAGCAAAAACTCAAATTACGATGTTAGTTCTTGTCACAAGTTTTCTGTTTGTTTAGTGAATAGAGAACTGTAGCAGATAGAGTGCATCTTGGTTGCAAAGTTGCGCCGTTTCTATACTCATCCTCTAGTGTATCTAGGCCCTATTGTTGTGTTTGTTTGTAATCTCGTGGTGACCTGATGTCCTCTGTCCTACAGGCAGCGCAGCCCCAGAGTAAGGAGTATGACCTCACACCTCTCAAGCAATCCAAACTCCCCATCATCTGGGTGTTGGGTGAGTAATTTAAGCCATAATGATCTTGTAGCATGTCGATTATGTAAAATTGACATCTACACCACGAGCCTACATAAAAATTCTAAATTATGATAATTATATAGCGGAATCCAAAGAAGAGGATTAAAATTGACATATTTAGGAATAATATGCTTCAACATCTACTTTCCATGGCTGGATGGGCTCGGATACAGTCATCATGCTTCCGAATAGAAAATACTACAATTGTGTAAAATAACACTCACGAGACGAATCCTTATAAAATAATATAGCTGAATACAAATAAGATAATTAAAACTGATTTATATCCTTCAAGACTTACTCATCATAACAGGATGGCTTGGATACAATCACCATGCTTTCAAGGAAATTACGTCGAGTATGATGGAGACACACAGCACACACACGTCCTCGCTGCATCACCCAATAGTGGAAATGGATGGGACCGCTTGGAATCTAAGTCACTAGCCTAGAGCGCTACTGCTCTTGCGGCGTTCCTTGGGGCTTCTGTCTCCCCCCCTCCCCCCTCTCTTTCTTTTTCCCTTTGTTACCGTCCCTCCCATTGCCTGTGTTTTAAGCCTTATTCCTTTTATTTCTGTTTGGTCAGAGATATCGTATAGAATGAGTGCCGCTCAGATTCACGTATTGTACTTCACCACATCGTATCATCAAAGAAGGAAAGCGCCGCTCTATCACTTACAGAAGTACCAGCTCGCCATGAAGTTTGGATCGTGGGTCTCCACCACGTCGTCGAGGGAAATCCTCTTCGATCTTCTAAGTATCAAGGCGTTATTAATAAGTCCATCAGAGTTATGGGTCTAGTTTAACAGACTAGAATTTGATGGAATGTTCTTCAGACTTAGTTTGTTTAGTCGAAGCGACTATAATGTCTATCATGTCCTTTTGACTTAGTTTATACAGTCGAGGCGACTATAATGTTTATCTAGATTTCTTATTTCAGTCAAAGTGACTAGATTTTGGCTGTGTCCTTATGACGTAGTTGGTGTAGTCAAAGTGACTCTAATGTGTTCTCGAGTCTTTCAGACTTCTTATATTAGTCCAAGTGACTAAGTTTTTCTCTATGTCCATATGACATAGCTTAAATATAGGAACCTTTAGTTCCAAAGGTAATAAGAACCTAGTCTTAAAGGTTGCTTTTCTCCACAAGCACAGTACTTCCTTTTTGTCCTTATGATTAGTCTGTTTTCTCATGACGCCGTGGACGTCGTGTTCAGATGTTTAACTTTTGTATGGCTACAACCAGGTTGTCAGTTCTTTTTCTTGGATCCAGACGGGTCAATGTGTTGAATTATTCTTGTTGGCACGCTTTGCGTGTGGTATTAACTGGGGGTGGGTAAAGCGCGGAACTCCGCTAGTTTCCATAATGAGGTGCGCGCATATAATGCCTTTACTTTTAGCCCGTTGTTGGCCTGGCACTTGCCCATCTGTTCTGATAGTGAACAGGCTCTTCCAGCCTAATGCCTTTAACCATGCTGACTTGGATGATTATTTACGTGAGCAGTTGCAAGACAATCCTATATTTTGGGCTTGCTATATGTCAACACATCTTGTATTTAACTTAAAGTTTTCCGTGATCCAAGATATGTTCAATTGTTTTCCTGAACTTATATATTATACGTTCAATTGTCAACAAGTATTAAACATTGTATAACTATTGTAATCTTATATCTCATTTATGTTTTTCTATAATCTATATATATATATATATATATATATATATATATATATATATATATATATATATATATATATTGTTCACGTCAGCTACTGTATGGCGGGGTAGAATTATGTAGAGTAATGTTTCGTGCTCTATGGGGAGTTCTCTGAATGTCCTTGTTGTCGAGTCAAGTTGGAGAGTAACGTTTCGTGCTCTATGGGAATTCTCTGGATGTCCTTGTTGTCGAGTCAAGTTGGAGAGTAATGTTTCGTGCTCTATGGGGAGTTCTCTGAATGTCCTTGTGGTCGAGTCAAGTTGGAGAGTAATGTTTCGTGCTCTATGGGAGTTCTCTGGATGTCCTTTTTGTCGAGTCAAGTTGGAGAGTGATATTTCGTGCTCTATGTGGATTTCTCTGAATGTCCTTGTGGTCGAGTCAAGTTGGAGAGTAATGTTTCGTGCTCTATGGGGAGTTCTCTGGATGTCCTTGTTGTCGAGTCAAGTTGGAGAGTAATGTTTCGTGCTCTATGGGGAGTTCTCTGGATGTCCTTGTTGTCGAGTCAAGTTGGAGAGTAATGTTTCGTGCTCTATGGGGAGTTCTCTGGATGTCCTTGTTGTCGAGTCAAGTTGGAGAGTAATGTTTCGTGCTCTATGGGGAGTTTCTCTGGATGTCCTTGTTGTCGAGTCAAGTTGGAGAGTAATGTTTCGTGCTCTATGGGGAGTTCTCTGGATGTCCTTGTTGTCGAGTCAAGTTGGAGAGTAATGTTTCGTGCTCTATGGGAGTTCTCTGGATGTCCTTGTTGTCGAGTCAAGTTGGAGAGTAATGTCTCGTGCTCTATGGGAGTTCTCTGGATGTCCTTGTTGTCGAGTCAAGTTGGAGAGTAATGTTTCGTGCTCTATGGGGAGTTCTCTGGATGTCTTTGTTGTCGAGTCAAGTTGGAGAGTAATGTTTCGTGCTCTATGGGGAGTTCTCTGGATGTCCTTGTTGTCGAGTCAAGTTGGAGAGTAATGTTTCGTGCTCTATGGGGAGTTCTCTGGATGTCCTTATTGTCGAGTCAAGTTGGAGAGTAATGTTTCGTGCTCTATGGGGAGTTCTCTGGATGTCCTTGTTGTCGAGTCAAGTTGGAGAGTAATGTTTCGTGCTCTATGGGGAGTTCTCTGGATGTCCTTGTTGTCGAGTCAAGTTGGAGAGTAATGTTTCGTGCTCTATGGGGAGTTCTCTGGATGTCCTTGTTGTCGAGTCAAGTTGGAGAGTAATGTTTCGTGCTCTATGGGGAGTTCTCTGAATGTCCTTGTTGTCGAGTCAAGTTGGAGAGTAATGTTTCGTGCTCTATGGGGAGTTCTCTGAATGTCCTTGTTGTCGAGTCAAGTTGGAGAGTAATGTTTCGTGCTCTATGGGGAGTTCTCTGGATGTCCTTGTTGTCGAGTCAAGTTGGAGAGTAATGTTTCGTGCTCTATGGGGAGTTCTCTGGATGTCCTTGTTGTCGAGTCAAGTTGGAGAGTAATGTTTCGTGCTCTATGGGAGTTCTCTGGATGTCCTTGTTGTCGAGTCAAGTTGGAGAGTAATGTCTCGTGCTCTATGGGGAGTTCTCTGGATGTCCTTGTTGTCGAGTCAAGTTGGAGAGTGATATTTCGTGCTCTATGGGGAGTTCTCTGGATGTCCTTGTTGTCGAGTCAAGTTGGAAAGTGATATTTCGTGCTCTATGAGGAGTTCTCTGGATGTCCTTGTTGTCGAGTCAAGTTGTAGAGTGATATTTCGTGCTCTATGAGGAGTTCTCTGGATGTCCTTGTTGTCGAGTCAAGTTGGAGAGTGATATTTCGTGCTCTATGGGAGTTCTCTGGATGTCCTTGTTGTCGAGTCAAGTTGTAGAGTAATGTCTCGTGCTCTATGAGGAGTTCTCTGGATGTCCTTGTTGTCGAGTCAAGTTGGAAAGTGATATTTCGTGCTCTATGGGGAGTTCTCTGGATGTCCTTGTTGTCGAGTCAAGTTGTAGAGTAATGTCTCGTGCTCTATGAGGAGTTCTCTGGATGTCCTTGTTGTCGAGTCAAGTTGGAAAGTGATATTTCGTGCTCTATGAGGAGTTCTCTGGATGTCCTTGTTGTCGAGTCAAGTTGTAGAGTGATATTTCGTGCTCTATGAGGAGTTCTCTGGATGTCCTTGTTGTCGAGTCAAGTTGTAGAGTGATATTTCGTGCTCTATGGGGAGTTCTCTGGATGTCCTTGTTGTCGAGTCAAGTTGGAGAGTAACGTTTCGTGCTCTATGGGGAGTTCTCTGGATGTCCTTGTTGTCGAGTCAAGTTGGAGAGTAATGTCTCGTGCTCTATGAGGAGTTCTCTGGATGTCCTTGTTGTCGAGTCAAGTTGGAAAGTGATATTTCGTGCTCTATGGGGAGTTCTCTGGATGTCCTTGTTGTCGAGTCAAGTTGTAGAGTAATGTCTCGTGCTCTATGAGGAGTTCTCTGGATGTCCTTGTTGTCGAGTCAAGTTGGAAAGTGATATTTCGTGCTCTATGAGGAGTTCTCTGGATGTCCTTGTTGTCGAGTCAAGTTGTAGAGTGATATTTCGTGCTCTATGAGGAGTTCTCTGGATGTCCTTGTTGTCGAGTCAAGTTGTAGAGTGATATTTCGTGCTCTATGGGGAGTTCTCTGGATGTCCTTGTTGTCGAGTCAAGTTGTAGAGTAATGTCTCGTGCTCTATGAGGAGTTCTCTGGATGTCCTTGTTGTCGAGTCAAGTTGGAAAGTGATATTTCGTGCTCTATGGGGAGTTCTCTGGATGTCCTTGTTGTCGAGTCAAGTTGTAGAGTAATGTTTCGTGCTCTATGGGGAGTTCTCTGGATGTCCTTGTTGTCGAGTCAAGTTGTAGAGTAATGTCTCGTGCTCTATGGGAGTTCTCTGGATGTCCTTGTTTTCAAGTCTGGTTTTAGTGAACTAGATTGTAGTGAACACTTGGCTACAGTGAACCTAATTCATTGGTCCCAACCCACATACATTTTAATGTGTGTGTTAAAAAAAAATCGTTTATAATGAACCCTCAACTTCGGTTTTAGTTAACAGAAAAATTACAACTTTCAACAAGAAATATCACTCTAATATCATCATTCCTTAAACACATATTTTCTTTGTTCTTTAAACTTAAATACACCAATTCTCTAGCTTGGCTTTTGTTTAGGTAGAACAAAGCTGACAAAGTACGGAATGTGGAGGGGGAGGGTTGAGCTTAAACAGTCATTGCACTCATTGACCTGACTTAAGTATGAATAGCTTTGTCTGCGGCAAGTAAAGGAAGATAGACGTTACAGAACAGTGAATGGCAGTGTGTGACCATTTAGTAATGGTTTTTATTGATCCCTTTCTCCGAGAGAGTATATTCCACTCAAAAAATTACAATTTTCTACTCAGTTTTTTTTAATCCATGGATAGTGTGGAAAAAGCACAGACCCTAAAGAAGGATTTGAAAAAATATATTAATTGAAACAAATACAGTAAACAACAGCATATAACCGTGTTTTTTTTAAAGATTAATTAATAGATTTCAATAAAGAACGATTGTATTTGAACTGTTATTTTATTTTGTTTGTCACTAACCCACTCCTTTCAGATTTAAAAATAAACGTTTCAATGAAATTTAGAAATATTGAACAAAATATTCGAGTCCATAGAGGTTCATTATAACCAGAGTTGACTGTAATTGGTTTCCCCACTTAGTTGTAAATTGTTCTACATTTGTATCCTTTGTGTTTCAGGAGGTCCTGGGTCCGGTAAGGGCACACAATGTGAGAAGATTGTTGCCAAATACGGTTTCACCCATCTGTCCACCGGGGACCTACTAAGGAACGAGGTGCAATCAGGGTCAGAGCGGGGTAATCAGCTTACCGCCATAATGGAACGTGGAGAATTGGTCCCCATGGTAATTAATGTACCGACACTATCTCCACCATGGTGACCTGGTGGTCTTGGGGGTAAGGTGTCAGACTTCTGTGCTGCAGGCCGGGTTTCAATCCTCGGTCCCGGCACAGATCTATCTAATTACAAAACCCTTCCTTCACCTCTGACAAGACATCTTGTGAATGTGGGGAATGCCAGGCCTCCACCGTGGTTCGGATTCCACGTTAAAATGTAGATCCTCCATTTCATCTCACAATCACCCTACCATTACACATTAGCGTAAGAGCGTATAACCCGAATGGGTAGTAAGACGCAGTGCTAATAATAATAATAATAATAATAATAATAATGATAATATTTCCATCATCTTGTTTTTTCATTTGAACATAGTGATGGAAATAAACATGTAGACTTGAAATGAGAATGTTTTAAACTCGTCACCACTGAATCTATGTTATAGTAAGTATTTCCCCTGACCAAACATTCCATTTTGGTTCTATTATGTTGGCTGCCATTTTTAACACCTTATGATTAAATCCCCCAACAGGAAGTGGTGCTCAACCTACTGACAGAAGCTATCATCAACACCGTCACAACTGCCAAGGGTTATCTGATAGACGGCTACCCAAGAGAGCTGGCGCAAGGCCTCGCCTTTGAAGAAAAGGTTAGTCTTGGTTGTAAATATAACATTAGGGCAATTATTTAGTTTTATATATTGTGACAAATTTGGGGTTACTTACCTTACATTCTTCTTACTCCTTTCTTCCTTTGAATAATGGTTAAAGTATAATCGAGATTAGCAAGTTTGCGTAAGGATCAATGGAGTATATCAAAAACGGTCTTAGCTTACAGTGTGTATTGAATAAACTCATATTATTTTAATTCGTCTTAGGCCCTTATTCCTCTAAGACGATGAGTAAAGGTTATTAATGTTTATAATACATGGGTAAGGATCAATATAGTTGGTCTAAAAAAGTTTTCAACTTTAAGAATATTGATAAAATCAATTTCAAAAAAATATTATTTTATTCGTCTTAAGTCATTTCGTGCTTTAAGATGATAAGTAAATAACAGTATATTTTTATAATTTGTTTATAAGGAACGATAGAAACAGAGTTTTAACGTTAAGAACCCACCCACAAGCTAGCAACCTGGTACGCAGTTCTCCATTTCACTTTAAAAGAATTAATCTTTTTAAAAGCTAGCGTGAGAGATTAAATGGTTACAGCCATTGGCGTTCAGCAACAATCCTTGTCCGGTGAGAGGCTTGGGATGGGTGGTAAGGGGTAGGGCGATCCCAAAACGCGTTCACTTGAAGAATACTTTGCGCAGGGTGTCCAGCGACCTGGAAAAGTCGGTGAATTTTCTTGGTCAGGTAATTTATCAAATTTTTGGAATTTTCACATATTCACTAAAAGAATAAGTAACTTTTATTTACAACAGCCAAAATAACCATTTTCTTCCAGTTAATACACAACCACAAATCTCTATTGACATAGTTGAGCATACTTATCTCAATTCTCAAATTTAACATGTTATTTTCGCGTCTTCTTTCCACCGCTTGACCTTAGACAAAGTTTACTCATGGTTATGCTCATGTGCGAGAATTCTAATACGTTTATAAAAAGATGAAACTAAAAAATAATGTGCCTCTCAATATATTTTTTTTAACTGGATTTTTGTAAGGCGATCCTTAAATGTCTCAATATTATCTCAATTAAACCTAACTTAGATCGCACTACGCTTTGAACTGAAATCTTTTTATCCAATTCATAGAGTGACATAATTTAAGAATGTGTGTGTGTCTAACAATATTTTTACATCAAGTTGCGATCTTAATGAAATAATGTTGATAGCAGTGACTGGAAAAGTTGGAAACTCGGTTCTGTAAAACCTGGAAAAGTCAGAATTTTAAAATATACACCCTTTCTATTGGAGGCCGCCTGTAACAAGCCTTGTCCTTTGATTCTGGTATCCACACCAGCAACAAGGAACAATAGAATCAAACACACTATCACTGTAGCACAATTCTTAACAATGGGGGCAAAGGCTTTGGTCATGGAATCCCATTTGTATAATACTCCATTTATCACCCGGTTTGCAGGTGGCGGAGTGCTCCGTGATCCTCAACTTTGACGTTACTCCTGAAGTGATGACGGCACGGCTCCTGCACCGAGCCAAGACCTCGGGCCGGGCAGACGACAATGAGGAGACCATCAAGAAGAGGCTGCAGACCTTTCAGACCCACAGCAAGCCCGTGATAGACCACTTCCAAAGCAAGTGTCTGACGGTGAGTTCACATTGGACTGCTGTACAAGTGTCTGACGGTGAGTTCACATTGGACTGCTGTACAAGTGTATGACGGTGAGTTCACACTGCTTTGCTGTACAAGTGTCTGACGGTGAGTTCACATTGGACTGCTGTACAAGTGTATGACGGTGAGTTCACACTGCTTTGCTGTACAAGTGTCTGACGATGAATTCACATTGAACTGCTGTACAAGTGTATGACGGTGAGTTCACACTGCTTTGCTGTACAAGTGTCTGACGGTGAGTTCACATTGGACTGCTGTACAAGTGTATGACGGTGAGTTCACACTGGTCTCCTGTACAGGTAGCTGATGGTGAGTTTACACTGGTCTCCTGTACAGGTAGCTGATGGTGAGTTCACACTGGTCTCCTGTACAGGTAGCTGATGGTGAGTTCACACTGGTCTACTGTACAGGTAGCTGACGGTGAGTTCACACTGGTCTCCTGTACAGGTAGCTGATGGTGAGTTCACACTGGTCTCCTGTACAGGTAGCTGATAGTGAGTTCACACTGGTCTCCTGTACAGGTAGCTGATGGTGAGTTCACACTGGTCTCCTGTACAGGTAGCTGATAGTGAGTTCACACTGGTCTCCTGTACAGGTAGCTGATGGTGAGTTCACACTGGTCTCCTGTACAGGTAGCTGATAGTGAGTTCACACTGGTCTCCTGTACAGGTAGCTGATGGTGAGTTCACACTGGTCTCCTGTACAGGTAGCTGATGGTGAGTTCACACTGGTCTCCTGTACAGGTAGCTGATGGTGAGTTTACACTGGTCTCCTGTACAGGTAGCTGATGGTGAGTTCACACTGGTCTCCTGTACAGGTAGCTGATGGTGAGTTCACACTGGTCTCCTGTACAGGTAGCTGATGGTGAGTTTACACTGGTCTCCTGTACAGGTAGCTGATAGTGAGTTCACACTGGTCTCTGTACAGGTAGCTGATGGTGAGTTCACACTGGTCTCCTGTACAGGTAGCTGATGGTGAGTTCACACTGGTCTCCTGTACAGGTAGCTGACGGTGAGTTTACACTGGTCTCCTGTACAGGTAGCTGATGGTGAGTTCACACTGGTCTCCTGTACAGGTAGCTGATGGTGAGTTCACACTGGTCTCCTGTACAGGTAGCTGACGGTGAGTTTACACTGGTCTCCTGTACAGGTAGCTGACGGTGAGTTCACACTGGTCTCCTGTACAGGTAGCTGATGGTGAGTTCACACTGGCCTTCCTCCGTGTTACAGATATGCGCAGAGAAGGACCCGGATGAGATATTCAAGGAGGTTGAGTCTTGTCTTGATGCTCTGGTGACCAAGAAATAACATTTCCAAGCTTCACAGAACTATACTATCACTCGCAACAGTAAACACTTTCAACAGACCCTCTAGTTATCTTCATACAAGCCTGATAGTTATCTTCATACAAGCCTGATAGCTCTCCTCGTCTAATCGTGATAGTTACCTACATACAGTCATTTGTAAGTTCACTAGTTAAATGGCCTTACACCAACAATTCTCCGTATGTAGAAGCTCATATGTGACATTTTACATACACAGGTCTAATAGTGTTTGATCCACATACTGAGAAATGTATAAAGTCAAACAACGTGAAATATAAAGCAATGAATACCTTCGAGATATTAATTATCAACATTAAAATGGTCGTGGTTCACACGTATTCATTTAAATTATCTCTAATGATATAATTTATGAACTTGTTAAAATCTTAACTGTACAAACTATAAATGAAAATAAATTAATTTTACAAATGTGTATATTTCCACATGTTGGCCTAAATTTAAAGAGCTTCAGTAAATAACAAATAATGTTGTTTTCAAAAGATTATTTTGTGTAATTTAGACAAAGAGAAACATAATGGGTTTCGAAATGGTCTCGTGTTTTATTTTGGGGTGCTTCGTATTATATTTAGACTCCCTATATTTCCCATATATATTATATTAATTATTTTATTTTTAATATCATAAAATAATTGATAACGTCCTTAGGTTTGATTTCAAAATATAAGTTTGAAATTATTTTAAAATTAACTTTTAACTAAGACTTTCCCGCAGCCATTATGAGCGATTGGTCAGACAACAACGAAACTAGGATAAACAGCTGCCACCAGCACCCTGACCTTTTGAAAGCCCAGGGCCGCTTTATACAAGGGCACAGGGCCTGGGGCTTATGAACCTTTTAAAGCCTTCAATATTTCACTTGAAAAATTGCATATAAAAGAATCCCAAAATAAGAATAAAAAAACCAATTTTAATTAAAAGTCTTTATTTTGATATTTTAATGACAAAACAATAATTTAATTAAGGGTATGTTGCTAAGCGTAGTTTTCAATGCACTTATCGCGAACCATTAGCGTTCACAGTGCATTCAAATTTGCGAGTATTTTACAAGATTCATAAATTATCATAAAAATATCGGACATAGGCATCTATAAATAAAAGTGTTTAGGGCCTAAGAAGGTCTTAAAACGGCCCTGGGAAGGCCTATTTATAAATAATATAACAGAATGGCTGCTGGTGTTAGCCGGGGTTTATAATAGTAGGGTAAAATTAATGAAAGAAAGCCCACCGTATGTAAATTAGTAGGCTTTCCTTTGCTACAAACGACAACAATGTTTTTTGTTTTTCTTATGACCTTTTTAAAGAGAAAAGTGCGTTTGCCATCTCCAAATTTCTTGGAATCGCCAGAAATCCAAGATGGCGGACAATATGGTTGCTCTAAAAAAATTTAAAAGCGTTCGAACAATACAAGTTTGGTGTCAATTTCTATATTTTTGGGACCGTAGAGTAAAAAAAAAGTACAAAAATAGTGACAGACATCAACAGGACGAGATATTCAAAATAGCCACCTATAAATTAATCTGAATGCTGTGGACAATACAATCAAGCTTGGTGTCGATTGCTGATTTTGGGTGGCTATACATTCAGACTGAGATAATTGTGATGTAATAACAGCATGAAGCCCTGTTAAAGACATTTTTATTAAATCGTTTTGTTTTTTTTATTTTAACATAACTAAGAAAGGAAATTAGCGGTGAAGTATCCCAATTTTGGCCATTTTTAGAGTGAATTGGTTTTTGCAGCACGGCCACGATCCATATAAGGATAATACAATATTAAATTCTGTTCTGGATAAAATATGTTTATTAATTACAGTTACAAAATGAGTGTTATATTTTTAAAATGTATGAACATTAATATTGTTGTACAAAATAAGGAAAAAGATCCCACAAATGTTTCAACTTTCAAATATACCTCATATTTCTGTAGTTATTAGACCGTTTACGCTAATGATTTACCAATTACCTTAACTTTAAACACTTCAATAACTAAGCGTCTTCCTCATCACTTGAGCCTACAGATTAGTTTTTCTTAAATGTATTGAAACACTCTTTATCAAAACACGAGCATTCTAGAATGCATGGGACATCAGCACTCTTACATGAACAAGAAGCACCACAGAACTTCTTGAGACATTTGCATGACGATATTTTCAGATGTTCTTTAAGTAAAGGATCTTTAGTTATTAAGATTGGCTTAGTTATATTAACTTCTAGCTTCCATACACAGGCAGTAGGAAGTGGTAGGCAAGGGTTCGGTTTGACAGCCTTAACCCATACAAGGCTTGGTAGTTAGCATGTTTACCATGAAACTCCAGAGTATCACTTTTTGGTGGCAGTTTGTTGGATGGTTTTCCTTGTCGGAAGAGCTGAACCCGAAATTTATCAACACTAGTCAATGTCGAAGTAGAGTGGTATAGTTGGCAGATAAAGTGTTGTATGTTGTCAATACAGACATCATTGGTAGATCCTATATCTTTCAACAGTTATGGTTACTTTCTAAAGATCTACCATGCTGTTTTTTTTTTTTTTCCAAAACCAAGAAAATTACTAACCATATCACATCCAGTGATACTATTGAAACCAAGAAGATAATTTTTCACTGCATCATCCAACTTCACAGCGATTTCATGAATATCGATGTATCTAGGGGTCTTACTTCACTGTATTCATATGTTTTCAGCCAGGTCATGCCATATCAAGAGCACCATCAGGGGCGCACCCAGTTAAATGCAACACCCACCTGCCGATATTTCCTAATTGCTTAGGATGCCGCCACATCCATGACACGCCATATTATCCGTGTATACTCACGCGGTTCTAAATAGTCTGAAAATTTCTCCACGCCAAATACTCAAGCGAGACATTCTTTCTCGAACGAACTGTATTTCTGCTAAGATTAGTACAGATTTTTGATGGCGAATGCCACAGAATGAACACCGTCCAGTGATCTTTGAGACAAAACTGCGCCTATGGGACAGAGGAGGTGTCGACATGGAGAAGGAAGTGACGTGAAAATCAGGCATGTGTAAAACTTCGGACCAGTCTAATTTGTTCTTGAGAGTTTTGAAAACACGAGATTGTTCCTTGCCCAGACGAATACCACACCTGTTTTTTATCTTCAAACAATTCAAAGGAGCGGAAATTTCCGGAAAATATGGAATAAACCTGGCGTAGTCGCACACATGCCTATGAAGCGCATCACACCCTTTAAGTTTTTGGGTTGCGGGTACTAAAAAAATGGGTTTTAATCCTTTCGGGGTCAACCAGCATGTTCTCGTTAGAAATAATATACCCCAAATACTTAATGGATTGTTTGGCCCACTTGACCTTGTCAAGATTAACAGTAAGTCCAGCCTCTCGCAAGCAGCTCAGCACAATATCTAAGGGTTCGAGATGTTCGTCAACAGAATTGCTGTACACACAGATGTCGCCTAAGTAATTAAAAACAAATGTATGCTTTAAATCAGATAACATATGGTCCACAACGCGGCTTAGGGCCTGACCACCGATACTAGCGCCCAATGGCACACGATTAAACTCCTAGAGTTGCCAAGGGGTGATGAATGCAGTATAGTTCTTAGGGCGCTCAGTGAGCACGTACTGCAAAATACTCACATTCAAATTAATGAGACTATACAATTTAGCACCCCCTAAAAGTTGAAAAGCACTCTCTACGCTCGGCATCTGGTATGGGTCAAACTGGATTTTTTG